>VZRR01011621.1:398317-442817 GCA_013398015.1 Oreocharis arfaki
TTGAATTTAAAAAAAAAAAAACCACAACAAACAACAACAACAAAAAAAAAACCTTACAAAGTGACAGCTTTATTTTCTTACCCTGCAGGTAAGCCATGAAAAGCTGTCCCTTCTGTGCTTCCAATTAAAAAAGTTATATACACACAGCATAAGTTAAAGTCCTCAACTTGGTTTTAACTAGAAGCATCAACCCACATTCCGGCCCAGAAAGAAACCTGCGATGACCTTGAGTTATGTACATGCTTCAGCCAAGCCTCAAACTGCTCTCCAGAGTTGAACTCAAGTCATCAAGTTTGTAGGCCAAAAGATGTGGACCTGGGGATAATACCATCCAGTCCAGCTTGAAAACACACCTCTCCCTATCAGTCAGTACAAGCACACCCCACTGAGGGGTTGGGTGCAGGGGGTATGGTCACGCCACTCAAAGGGGACAACTGGGGGTTTTCTAAACAGATGCCGAAACACGAACCCTTGGAAATCTGAACACCTCCCTTTTTCTTAGGGTGCTGCTAAACTGTCTTGAAAGGGACACAGAGGGCACTGCTGGTTTGTGGAGTTTAAGGCGATAATGTATTTTGTAAATAAACTGGAAACCTCTGCTCATATACAGGAGAAGTATACTCATTTTCCTTGGAAATCTGCTGGCAGTGGTATCTTTCACTCCAATCACTGCAAGTTTTTCAGATGCATTCTCTCAGTTCACTGATAATGCTTCCCCTAAAATAATTAAGTGATAAAATTAGTTGTCCTTCTCTCTCAAGGGCACAAAGCTTTTCCTACTTCATAGCTTCCTTGCAGTTTCAAAGCTGAAAAGAGTCACATACTACATTCAATACAAGTGAGGTCTTTTAACACAGTAGCTGCATTTTGTTAGGTTAAAGCATAAAAATCAATTTCATTAAGAGAACTACGAGTGTGTCTTAGATTAGAAAGACTGTCTGAGGTTTAAAAAACATGCTTGTTCTGAAGTTAACATATTTACTTTGCAATTTATACAGATCTCTGCTAAAAACATCTGCAGCTGCAAAAATGTACATAGCAAATTTAAATATAGACCAAGCTTCAGGCTTTTACATCAGACCAGGCTACTGCACTTCTACAGAACCTTATGAGTGGACTGGGAAAGGCTGCTCTATTTTATATTAACTACAGGAACTGAAACTGAGTTTTAGGAAATCTAAAGCCAGAAAGAATTTCTGCAGCATCTAGTTAGATCATTAATATACCACAGGCTCTCAAGCCCTACCCATTGCTGTATTGATCCCAAGGACTACAGTTGAATTAAAGCATTTCAGCTCTCAGAAGCCAAAAGTATCAAGTGCCACAGGCAAAAACATCAGCAAGCTGCAAGGCCTCAGAAAAGGCAAGCTTTGAATTGATAATACAGACCCAGATCCTCAAACGCAGTCTATAGCACCATCCTTACAGAGAGGCAACAAAGGCTTCTCTCAACTCTACCTTTTGGGGGAAAAACCTCCTTCCTCAAACAAATCTGGTGCTCTGTCTGGACCCAGACATGAACAAGAAACAGCAGCCACTCACATAACAAAAATGAACCTTTGCACCATCCCATCAGGGTAATGCTCCAGTGGAACTGAGAACTGCAAGCATATATGAAGGATTAAAACAGCAACAATGCTTAGCTACAACAAAACACCTTCCATCCACAGATTCTATTTTCTTTCACTGGACAAGCCAGCAAAGAATCACTTATGCGTGCAAAACCAAACAGAACCCTTAGGAGAATGTAAACTGTTCCTGTAAAATGTGAATGTAAAATGCTTCTGATTACAAACACAGACAATTGCAACTAACTTTTTCCTTTTTGCCACAATAAGGGAAACGAGTTTCAGGTGGTTATTGGCATGGAGAACATTCATTAAAAAATATTAAAGCCAGATAAATTAATTTTTGCTTTTAGGAAGAATTTCTTGAATGCCCAAAGATTAGTTAAGCAACCAGTTCCTTTTCACTGCTCATCAATGCAGTTCTCAGTTCTTATTGAAAGACATTCCTTCCCCAGACTTGTTCCTGTTTGCTGAGCATTCCCCATTCCATGCTCAGACTCCTGCTAATAGTCAATCATTTCTATTTTTCAGACAAAAAACATCTGCCTAGGGATCCTTTAAAAAAAAAAAAACCACAAAGTACATAAATCTGTCTTTTCTGTGAGAGAAACTAACTGAAGCTGATTTAGATGTGCCTTTTCTATGAAATACTGATTATACTTTCAGCAAACAAACAAAAAACCCCCGTCTCAAGTGGAAATTTCAGGCTGAGGCAAACTCCAGTGCATGGAAAATTCCGCCAAAGGTTAAAGTCTCGTCAAAATCCTCGGGAAAAGAAAGCACTGAGCTATGACAGAAAGCGTTGAGCAATTGTAATGAGAGGTATTGCTCCTGTGCTGCTTATAAAATAGATGGTATTTTAAAATGTTCTAAGAATATTTGAGAAAAAGACATTAGTCATACAGAGTAAGGAGGTTGCAGGATGAATTACTTAAGAATGAAGGGTGATATAACAAGGAGCGTTGGTCTAATATTAGACTAGGACAGATTTTAATTAGAAGTCAAGAAAACATACACAGTGATGAGTCAACTGGACTGAGTACATCAGCCATGGAAGTGGCTGAGACATCAGAAAATGTGATATTTCATACCAGACTCTGTGCAGGAAGAGGGCACACAAAAAGCAGGAGTTATTTCTACAACTTGCACGAAAGAAAGAAGCGTACACTACTGAAAAGCTCTTCCAGCCCTTCTAATATACTAACAATGCTTCCTAAGACCTGGATCTTGCCATGTTCTGAGCATGGAGGCTCCAATTCCAAAAAACACTTCAACTCCTCTGCTGTGAACATCCACATTGTCCCAGATGACTTTATAGCAACTGTTCATGTTTTTCACCAGACAAATGCTACATCAAATAAAGTTCAGAGGGTTCAACACCATTTGAAATTAAGGAGTAAGAAATATCCATGCACCTTGTGTTATTCCAGTTTACAACCTGAATGAACCACACAGTACAAGAGTTCAGAAAGCTGAAAAAATAAAAAGAAAAACCAAACAAAGGGGAGATTATTTTTAAGAAAAACTTTCTAATGGCTTTTTAAATAAACAACACAAACAACAGTATGCTACACTGTTTGAGATCCTACACGACCATGCAGATCTGGTTTGCTCCTGCTCTTTGAACTGTAGACACAGCAGTCTGCATCAGTGTACACACGGCAGCAAATCACCCAAAACACATGCTCACGTCCCTCACAGAATACAGATGAAGGTACATACATATTCAAGGGCTTGAATACAAACCACTATCTGAAAGGTTCCTCTGCATTTTCTTCACATCATCCTTCTGTCCTCATGTATAACAAAGCACAGACAGTTGAGAATGTCCTCAAAATTACAAGTTCACAGCCTTCAGAGTACTGCAAATCCGGCAACATTGCATAAAGCACTTCTGGTTGCTTCCTGCCTGACAGTTTATGCTGCTACTGAGGCTGTAGAGCATGCCATTTTTCCCTTTTAGCACTTTTTTAATCAATCTGCTCAGCCACACAAGTGGAAAGAATTAGCAATAAAAAAATAAGTACATTAGTTTTAAAAACAGGTTGGTTGTTTCTCAGCAAAACACAACAGACAAATAGGCACATTAAAATTTACTTATTTTCACTAGACTTAAGTTTATCTTTATATCAATTTTCCTGTTTTAAGATAATATCATGCACTAGTGTTACCTCCTTGAAGTCTCTATTTAGTACCCAGGCAAGCTTTGAACTATCCTTCATAAATACTAGATGAAAGAGTTCATCTAGGCTATCTCAGTTCATGGCTCCATTAATGATTACTTTTCAAATGAACTCTGGATATTCACACTGAATGCTTAATCTCAAACTTGAAATATGAAGTTCTATATAAAATTCCTAATGCCTCCTTTCACATGAAAATTCGCAGGAGCAGGCATTAAAAATTGACATTTAGAGGCTGCCTCTTGCCTCCTCCCTGCCCTACACAGAGCAACACTTCTCCCACATCTACAGATCTCTGCTGTCCTTCAGAAAGTCACTGATGTCCTTCAGCCATTCTGACAAACTTCCTCATCTACTGAGAAACAGCCCTTGTGCCGGGCAACCTAACAGAAAATCATTCATCCGTCCATCCTTAATTTCTTCTTGGCTGAAGACTGCTTTAATTCAGCAGCTGGAAACCAGGCATCACCACACCTGCAGCCTAACACCTGTACATGGTCTCTGTGCAAAGCAGAATTATCTGTCCTGAGAAAGGTTTAAATGATCCTCTTACACAAGAGTTCAGTGTACCAGAGCTGTCCACATCTCTTCACACATCTTCTTTCCATGACCTCCCTACAAACTTCTGCAGCTTCATATAATAGGGTGCACTCCTGAACTTCTTTCCATATTCATTCATAACACCTATTAAGAGTGTATCACCATAACACAAATCTATGCGCAGTATTGAGGTCGTGCCTCATCAGGGAAGTTCAAACAAAGCAGCAAAAGCATCTCAGGGGTGACAGCAACAGAAAACTAGAGATATTTCCATTGCCACTTTCAGCCTTCTGCAGGCACAGGCTGCAATACACAGCTGGTTTAGAATAGCCCACAAAGCATCCACACAACAAGCTGCAGTTCACAGGGGTTTCCAAGCACTCTATGAAGAGATCTAAACCTGCAACAAAAGGCCACAAGTGCCACAGGAAGAGAACCATAAGGGCATCACCACTCCTCCTGTAACAGCTATGGATTTGCCAGTGAGAACTCCTACACTCATCAAGTGGGCCAAAGATTCCTGCCACTCCAGGCTACATCACATGTCCCCAAACCCGGCAATCAATTTAACCACAGGCATGTGGGCAAGACAAATTGACAAGGGATCTCACACCACTACAAGCAGAGGCTCATCTGTGATCCAGCAAACAACTGGCCTCTCACTGTGACCCATTCCTACTGCTAAGGAAAAAGAGAAAAAGAAGAAAATCATCGAGTCTTCTTTCAGAGCCTCCTGAAGATATAAAAATATTGAACACCTAAGGACTTTTATGAACACATGATGTAATGGCAAATACTCAGCTAAGCAGATGAAGCTTTGAGGATGTGTGAGACTCACCAAGAGAAGGCACCAGGACCATGACAGTCTTTAAAACAGACTAAAATGTTCAAAGCACAGAGTGAGAGTTCCTTGAGTCCCAGAAACTTTGGACTCAAACAGTTTTCTCCCCACTAGGCCACCAGCATTCACTGTGCTTGAACTAATTGTGCCAGGGAAGGTAAACCAAGCCAAGGAATTGATCTGGCTGAGAAATAGCCTTGGGAAATGGGAGATTGGCTACAGCAAATATTGCTAAAGGCAGTGCTGTATTAAATCAATTTAATATTCCATATGATAGACTAGACATAACTTGCAATTTCCATGACATGCTACGTTTGTCATGCACTTTACCAACAGATCCATCTTTACCAGCACTTCGGACATCTTTAAACATCTAAACAGCTTTGACTTTCATTCATTAAAAACCAGGCATACTCTTCCTTTTTTGCTTCCATAGTTACACCACGTCATACCTCAAGATGGGCAGTGCTCAGTTAATGGGATTATTCACATCCTTAGCAGCATGCTTCACTGCTTTGAAAGACTGAACAATAACTTTGAATACAGCAAATTCCAGGACCTTCCAGCTACCTTGGAAGACCTGTCTCTGGTTCAGGTTTTAGATGGGATAAAGACCATTTTCCTTTTGGAGGAGAGACTGGAAACATGAAGGACCACACAAAGCTCTGGATAAACCACAGGAAAAACGAAAATGTAACAATTTAAATGCATGTGAAGCTGTGTCCATACTGCTGATATCAAACAGATATATGATCTTGGCTGAAAAAAGAAAATGGGGGAGACGTAATGAAATCCATGCAATCGTGAAACAAAACTGGGGGAGGGGCTGGGGACAAGGGTCAATTTTAAAGACTCTGCATTCATCCTGCAAGGTAAGAAAATTCCCTCCTTATTTCCCTCCACTCATGATTAGAGAGTCATGACTGCCTCACCAGCTGTGCCTCTGGCTTATTTTAAATTCAAACTACAATACATATCTCACTTTTAGACTTTTAATAGCAATGCCTTAAAATGCAGATTGCTGGCTAAATTTAGTTACATGATTAAAAACAAATCTAACTCATCTCTACCCAGGAAACAGAACTGCTGCATCCAAGGTTCAATAGAGGACTTAACTCTTCAAATAAAAACAAAGTCCTAACAAAAAGAAGAAAAAAAAAATAAAATCAAAGCACAATTTGGTGATGTCTCCAAAAAAGCAAGATGCATAAAACATTAACCAGCTATGGAAAACTATCAGCAAATGCATCATAGTATACCATAGGGTTTTTGTTCAGTACTTCTGCAAATAAATTCTGCACTATGCTACTAGAGCAGTATGAGTCATACACTTTTACTGACATTCTATATTTATATCTCCATGCCCTTCTGCACTGTTATATGCTTCCTTCCACACAGGCCTCTCTAACCTGGAATTTCCTTCCTTCTGCAGCTGAGCATCTCTTCCTCTAACATTCCCCAGAAAACTGAATAGACATTCAGTTCTTTCTGGACACCATTTCGGAAAAACAAGACCCTTGAACTATAATAATGTGCTGCATGCGCTTTTATTTGTTTCCAGTTATTTTCTTGTGTCTGATTTCCTAATCTTTTGTCTGTAAAAGAACTGCTTAGGTGTTTATCCCCTTTGAGGCAAGGTACAGGTCCTGTTTCATTAGACTTAACACAGCACAGTGCTACAGCAAAATCTTACTCAGAGATTACAAATTACAACATAGGCATGTTTTCTAGATCATTTCATGAAAAGCATTCCCTCTAGCTCCAATGTTGCCAACATTTGTGAATCTGCCTAATTTGGAGAAGGCAAGCAATCCTGCCACTCTCAATATCCCATCGCCATCTGAGCCTCAGAAGGAACAGGTATGTGTCTACAAGAGATAAACAAAGGGAAGGTAATTAAGTTCCCAGTGCTAATATTTACCTTGTCAAAAGACTCTAGGGCCTGCTGTGGAAAGGCAGACACAGAAATAGCAAAAGAATTGCTTTGGAATGGCAGCCTGAAGGAGAACTGGGCTTTTTCACTGTTGTCCACAAGATACATTCCCAATAACCAGAGACCAGTTGCACAAGAGATTTCACTAGACAACAAGCCTCAGACATGCATGATTCTGAAGAGTCACAATGTCTACAAAGAAATAGAAAGCATTACAGAAATAAAGTGTTAGAATAGCAATCCTGGGATTTGCTAATTGGCCTGAACTTCTTCAGTCACTCCAGAAGCAGCTGAGTTCTACATCCAATGGAGTTCAACCCTAACTATGCTCTGTTTTTAAGAAATAAAGTAAAAAGAACAGAACAGTACCACAAGCCAAACAATGGCACCTCCAGAGCCTCCCAGGAGAACACCCGCCTTGTTCAGAGTCAGAATCATTAGAACAGCAACTACAATTGACTAAGACAGAGTGGGCTGTGCACCTCAAATAACGAACAGCGTTCCCGCTGACAGGAGGAACAAAACAGTCTAAAAGGGGATGGGAAGGAAAATTTATACCCTTTGAAGTCAAGAGATGAATAATGAGCAATAAGGTGATGTATTCTCTCTGGAATATCACCCCAATTTCTCCCTCCACCCACAAGAAAGTTTAAGAGTTGGGCAAGGGGGCGGAGGAAGAGATAAAAAAGCACAACAGAAGATTGCACCTGTGTATGGCAAGGCGCTTAACATCGAGGAGAGTGCAGGGAGAGAGTGGACAAAGGTGTAAATGGCTGCATAATGGTGAAAGCATCCAAATGCCACTTATGCCCTGAAAAAACTCCATCACATACAAGGGAACACTATCTAGCTAGCAGAGTCCCCTTCAACTCCTGACTTCTTGTCTCAGCTCAGACCTCTAACTCATTAGAACTCATGTACTAAGAGACTGTGCCTACATCTCTTAACATTGTGAGGTGTTTTCAGCACCTCAGAGACACAGGCACAGAGCACAGGGTGAGTCTAAAAAATTAGAAACATTTTAGAAATGTTACTAATGAATGCCATGCAAGTCCATTCTGTAAGGGAATCTGAAATTCCCAGCCAAGAGGGAATGATGCTGGTGAGATTTACTTCTGATGCTCACCCAGTAGAAGCAACAGCTGTCCACAACTACCTCTATATAGCTACAACATCTGTATCTGCTTGCAGTTCCAGCACATCTATGTTTAAGAATTACCTAAGTGTTTATATGAACAGGGTTGTAATATAAGTATTGATGTGCTATGCTGCCTGTTACTAAGAGGGGTTTAGGTTTCAAAGTGAGAGAGGGGAGAAATAAGAGAACTTTTCTCAGTAAGGAGGGGACAGCAATGAAGAACAAAAAGCTCCTGTTTTTTCAATACCTTCTTTTCTCTGATGTTACAGGGGATATTGATCAAAAGAAGCAGTACCTTCCTATTCATGCTTCACAGATTACAATGAGATAGGGCAGCTTCTAAAGAAACCATCAGTGTTCTCCTGTGCTAAAACAGATGGCCAGATTTTCACGAGGAAACTAGAGGAATTTTAAACAACTACCCAGATCTTTAAATCAGACATGGCAGAAGTTTGTTGTATTTCAACTATTAGCTTCTACCTGTGTGCACAGCCACAGTGTTTTGGGGCTTTCTGGCATTGTGTGTTCTGTTTATCTCTGGCAAAGCGAGCAAGAAGCAAGAGGAGACAAACAAAAAAGGATTTAACACCCTCCTTTGTACTGCGTGACTTGTCAGGATGATTCTTCAACCCTCATGAACATCTAGTAATCCACACTGCCACCCTTTTATTGTCCCCACAGCCTGACCTTCACTTCTGGATGTTTTATTGTCCATTTTCTCTTCAATGAACAGCTTCAGCTCCAGGCAGCTGTGTCATTAGCAGGCACAAGCCTGAAAGAAAACATTTGTGTACAGGCAAATTCCTACAAAATATCCATCAGCTACAAGATCTAAAATTCAAGATGAGAAACGCCAAACTGATTTTCAGTTTGCTTTCTATTTTGGGGTGGAAAGGACAAATAGTGAAACATACTCCTAGAGGAGCTTCTGTATCTATATTTTGGGCAGCTTTGTAAAGGGAAATGTTTGGAAATTCTAGAAAAATAAGATTTCCTATATTCACGATAAAAAGATCTTAGCAAAACTGACATAAAGCACTGTTCCTGAATAGATCTTTGACTACACAGTGTTTTCTGGATTGTTTCTTTTAGTTAAATGATACCGAGTAAAACGGAGAATGAGTCACCTAAGGAAATCCCACCCCTCCTAGGGTTTCTCTCCTGCATGAATCAGATGCTAATACCTTCTATTCATCCAGGTCTTTGTCCCCAGAAAATAAACCATTGTGATTATTTTATTTTCATTACAAACTGTGGGCCCCACAATATTGGACAGAGAAGAAAGCAGACCTGAACCACACAAGCTCTTAAATCCAGCAGAACATCCCAAAAACCTAAAGTGTAACCTAAGCAACACAGAAAATGTAACTCCCCTTCATCTGCACAGCTCAGTCTCAGTTATTCGGGATCCATACAGAATATATGCAGCAACACAGACACAGTGAAGTCCAAATAGGAACTACAAAAACAGAGGGAGTTCACCCAGAGTTTCAACTACCACACCACAAACTGGGCTTGAAATAGCTCCTTCTCTTCCTACATAAAAGAGGGCTTACAAAACAACAAAAGCATGCAAAACCGTTTGCAAACACCCCTGCAAAATTTTCCTTGGGGTAGGAATAATCTGTTTGCTCCTCAGTGCTATGGAGACTGAGCCTCACTTACCAACAGGAGCTGGAGGAGCTGGGGGCCAGCTCTAGATCATGCCTCTCTGAGCAGATACACCCAGTGCTTACTGACAGCTGTTCCCATTCCCTGGACTTCCTCAAGCTTATTGGCTTGGCCCTCTAGCTTTTGGTTACGTGTTTCTCCAGGTAGCAGGTTAATCTTGGGTGTTGTGCTCTCAAGGTCTGTACTTCCATGCATATCATCTCGAAAGAAAATTAGTGCCCAAAATCCACTGACAAAGTAAAAACTGATCTGGAGATCAACACCAACATAATTCAAAGTTAAACAAAATTAATAAGCATTTCTACTTTGTAGGAGGAATTAATCATTAAGTCTGGATTTCAAGAATATTTACAAGCAAGGCAATATTTTTTCATGGACTGTATTTAAAAAATCATTCATCTTAGGTAAGAAAAGCAAGTCACCGAGCAGCACGGGAAAAAACCTCTGATTTTGCTGAAGAAATATAACAAATGTTAAAGGATATCAGTTGCTAACCACACTTGTGTATTTACTAGGCTCAAATGGTAAAATATAGATGTCATGGTCAGTCATGGTATTTTCAGAGCACTCAAAAATCCAGCCCAGCCAGCTGAATGCTAACAAACACACAAAAATTATAACCCCACAAACTAGAAAATACCCTACTGCAAATACTTTGTAAGGCAGAGAAACAACTTCATGTTACAACAGCACACAGCCATTGCTTGCACTCAAACAATGTAAACCCCATGTAACAAGTACCTGTGGACAACTGGAATTTTTCAGCATAAACTTGCGTTAGATTGTTCTGTGGTTCCTCACAACTGGAATACTTTAAAGAATAAAAGCCACACTCTCTTGGCAGATCTCATCATGCTACCCACGTATCAGAGCCATTCTACAAGACTACGGACTTGTTATTGAAAATTTACAGTACCCTACCCATCTACCGTACCTTACATCAAATTATTTATTTCAAAATTACTTCAAGGTGACCATGAAATGAACAATCTAGGTAGGATTTATGGATATTTTTCCTGTTTGTTTCCAGGTTTTTAAGAAAAAAAGTTCCTGAAAAGTACTGTTTTTCAGAAGTACTCAACTGCCACTAAGCTCTCAAAAAGCACATTACCTATGTTCGAATAGAAAGATTCATTAGTGAGCATTAAACCAGAATAATTAACAGGAAATAAACAGGAAATGTCACTTAAAGATTATGAAAACAAGTATTCAATGGCCTTTAAATGCTACTAAGGTTAAACAAGATCAATGCACTTACATGCATAGATTGTGCACACACAGACAGCTGCCTTCAGAAGCTGAGCTTAGAAATGCATAGCTTTAAATGAAGTTATTTGAAAATGCAGTAGTCACTTCTCTTCTCAAAGACCAATAAAACTAAGAGGTACATATACCTTGTTCTTGGCAATTAGCTACCATGCAGATTAATTCAGCTATCAGGTAATGATTGCTTCCAGCTTCTTATTCTACACAAAGCGAATGCAAAGCACTTCTACCTTAACTAAGGATTCCAACTGTTTGTCTGAGACCGTGTTATATCCATTTTGCATAACTGCAGAAATTCTGAAGTCCAAATTCTCAGTTTGTTGTGTGCTCCACATCAATTCTCTACACTAAGAGCTTTGAGTTGCCAAAACTTCAATCGATCCCATCATCCTTTTACTACAGGAAAACTATGTCATATGACATGATAACACCCAAAATGAAATTGTAATTTTTTTTTGCCCCCCACGCCGATCTCCCAGATGGAAGAGGGTGTAGGGAAGAACCCCTTAACCCAGTCTTCCAGTCCATGCTCTTTTTGCTGGATAACAGGCCTGATAAAGAAGCATCGTTGTGGATAGCTGCTGGGACCCACAGCACAGGGGAGTCTAGAAGCTGAATTAAAGGCTGAGAGGCAAAAAGGAGGTGAGTTATATAGTGTCTGGCCCAGTCTGTCACAGCAGCAACCAGGCAATAGTGGTCTGGTGAATTCCACATTTGGCTCTCACTCTCGTGAGTTCCACATTTGGATCTTTCTCTATTAATACTTGTGAATATGAAACTTGGAGGCAGCTTACGACAGAAGTTAAGAAAGTGAATTTTCTCTTGCTTCTACCTTTGCTTCTTTTCAGCTTCAAATAGGTGAATTGACAGAAACCCCAGTACAAAGTGAATGATTTCAGTATGATTCAGGAGAAAGGGTTTGACATGTAACAAAGTGGAAACAGTAAAACATAAGAGCAGGTGGCTTAGATAGTGCCAGCAGTTCCAGCTGCAAGTAGTCAGAAGAATTACAAAGACAGGGACAGTTTATGGTCAAGCTACTTTTCTTTAAAGGGAATTTGTATCAGCTTTGTACCCTGGTTTCACAACAACTGTGAGAGGGAAGGTGTTTTAAATGCAGTTATCATCATCACCATTGCAAAAGTTTAATTTACTTTAAAAGAAAAAGAATAAGAAAAAATAACCCCCCAAGGAATAGCTCAGAGACAACAAGGTGCCCTTCTCAGCCCACAAAACTATGGCTCCTCTTGCACAGTTGCTCTGGTGCTGCAGGATACTGAAAACAGAACATACACCACATTTACAGATTTCCTGCACACAAGCACATACTCGTTAATGTATCTGACTTTGTTTATTGCATTTGCTAAATATATGGGTAGCCATAAACTGCAGCAATCCAACCACAGAAACCAAGGGAAAAATAAAAAAGAAAGAAAATTAGAGAAAGTAATGAATCCCTTATCTCACCCACTAATGACTTGAACAAAATCTATACCAGATCCACATTTTAAAGGTACATTTTTTTCTGAATGCTTTTTAAAGATGAAAATTCTGTCGAATTGGGACAGTCACATTACTTAAGCCCACAACAACCACTGTTCCCACTAGTAAAAGAGAGGATATGACACACACAAAAAAAAGGGGGGGAGAAATTCAATATAATAGTCCTTCTTTCCTCATATGTGGCCTAAAGCCCCAGAACACGATGTTGAATGATGACTGAGTCATTTTCCAAACTCCTCCAATCATGGAGTACTTAGTAAAATACATCTGGACGGGACTAAGCAAGTGTGAATCACAGAATCATAGAATTGTTAAAGCTAGAAAAGAATTCTGTGATCATCAGGTCCAACTGTCAGCCCAGCACCAAAGCCATGTTCACTAAAACACGTCCTCAAACACCATATCCACAAGTTTTTGAATACTTCTGGAGATGGTGACTCCCCCACTTCCCTGGGCAGCCTGTTCCAAGGAAAGAACAGGCCCTTCCATGAGAGGAAGCCATAGCCAGAAAAACCAGGACAGACCAGCCTCACGTACCTTATCTTCCCTTTCTACTGTGGGAAGGGCACTCTGTGCGCTGCCCCACACGTAAGAGGAGCAGAACAGATTTGAAATTTTTTTGATAGCTGATTTCCTTCTGTTAAGCTCATTTTTACTCATTAATTAAATTAAACAAAAATCCATTTAAATCCTACTCTTCCCAGGCCATCTGAATCTCTATTTGCCAATACAATGTCATAGCTCACAAAGGGAATTTCAAATATTATGGTAAATTTCTTTGTCCCTGATGCCAATCACTGATGTCTCTATTTTACAATGAGTACCTTCAATCTTACTTAGTGACAGTTTAGGATCTTCCTGACACCTCTCTTTTCACACAGAAATGATATAAGATGGCATGCATGGCTATTTACTGTATAACTGGAAGTTCCTAGCAACAAGGAGAGGCAAAAGAGGGATGGTGACTGAAGAAACAACTCAATTACTCAAAAGATGATGTTAGCAAGATTCTGTGACAAAGCTTTGCATATGAACTACTCTCAACACTTGATAATAACCTTTCAGAATGCACCTTCAGTTCCCACTGGACCCAACCTCCTCCTCAGCGACCAAACCACTGAATGAATTTCTTCAAGACTTTCATCAAAGTCACGCAGAAGGAACTCCCAGCAGGGAACAGCACAAATAGGAGTGTAGAATCACAAAGCAAACACACAGACACATGCACACTCTCAACTTCTTAAGTTTAAAAATGAAGCCAAGGAATGATGCCAGCCCATGAAGCCAAAGAAAATTCCAAAATCTTCTAGGTATCTACAGTTATCTAGAACAAAACTTTAAAATAATTATTGGGTAAGTTGAAACACCAATGAGATGAATGTGTGATGGAACAAGGAGACAGCTCGGAAGACAAGAAAACAAGGCAATTTCCATATGAACCTAGCATCTTTCATCCTGTTATTGCACATTGAATTTACCACAGTCCCCAGAGTTCATTTCTGAATTTTTGTCCCCAAGCTTGTGCATTTCTTTCTCTCCCCTTGCCATGCTCTACCCTTTGTAAGCAAATGCAGGACCTTGAAGAGAGGCCCTGAAGCTTCAAAATCCACCCCCTAGGCAGACGGACAGAGGCTTTTCTTTTTTGAACACTCATTTCTTGAACTCGAGTCCTGCTTCAAAGAGGTTCAGGGGTACCTATCAATTTCCATGATTTTGATTAGGCTGTTTCTAGTATTTCACCTGTACTCCCAAAACCCAGCATCCTTCCACATGAAATGAAGCTACCTCATGTAGGGCTCCAGTTCCAAACTCTCAGCTACCATGTCTAAAAAGAGACAAGCATTAAGACAAAAATATATATATGATTATATACATATATACTGATATACACATATTATATACATATATACTGATATACACATATCAGTATCTGCTGCCCTAGGGAGCTGCTGAAAAATTTAAGGTAGAGGAAGCTTGCTTTCCAGAGGAAGGCTGCAGAGCCTGGATTCAAGAGCAAACTGGAAAGGACCTCTAGTGGGCTGAGGCTGTGCTGCTGGGGTGCCAGACACGTCTTTCCCCTTCACCTCCCTGCAGCTGCACAACTTGCCAGCAAAGCCCAACAGCTTTACCTTGTGACTGCCATCAGAAAAGGCACCCAGAAGGGCAACTACAGCCTCTGTGAAAGACTGAAATGCTAAAGGTTAATGACTCAAACAAGACCATTAGAAATATTCTCTGATTGTGCTCTCGGTGTTTGGAGGGACACACTGTCATTTGCTTCAGAAAAAAACAGGAGATGGTTTCTGTTTTGCCATGTAGGTCACTAACATGTCAGACCACTTCAGAGTGGTTTTATGTGGCCTAAATGACATGATATCAAGGGACGTTCAAAGATGCACAAATTCAGATGCACATTTGGAACGAGGATTCAGAATATTATTCAGACTATGTCACGGCATTTTGTTCTTCCAAGACTTTCTAGCCGTAGGCAGTTTTGCACAGGCAGCAGAAACACAATTTTAACTGCATTTTTGAAGTAACTTTCTGAGTGAAAGAGCTCGGAATTCTTTATCTGAGCTCAAACAAAGCATAACTTCATGTGACACTATGTGACAAATAGATTAGTGCACGTATTCAGGAGAATACACAGATAACAAACCAGGCCAGATTAAGAAAGGGTATTTATTAGGCATCCCAGTTAAAAAGAAAATATCTTGTTTTGAATGGAAGTTGATGATTCACCTCTAAGTCTGTAAAGTACCTCTCCTGCTATATTTAGGTTTGCCTTCAAGTCAGACTGGTTCTATCATTCCCCAAAGTAGACTAATTTACATCTTCAACGTTACAGGCCACAGCTTAGCTCTCTTTTAAATGACCTCAGCAATAACCTCTCTTTCAGCTGTTACCCTCAAAGCGTTTGCATTAACATGAGAGGGACCACAAATTAAAGCTGACATTGTTAAGCAGAGCAACGCAGGACAGCTGTTCATTATTTCCCAAAGAACAGTATCACCTATACTGCAGTGGTGCTCCTTGTGCCATTAAGCAGCGTGCTGGAGAGGAAGCAAACCTTTTACAGAGTGGTTGTCTGAAGAGAACAGCACTTGTACTCTGAGTCCAAGGCCACAAGGATGCACCTGGTCTGCTGTCCACGTGGAGCAGTAACAGCACTGCCCTGTCATCAATGAAAAGCATTCCTGAGAGTCACTTGACACAAGCCTTCACACAGAATAGCAACTAAACCAAAGACACCAACAAGTTCATTTTTTATCACCAGAGACCTGGTCGAAGAGCAACCAGGGCTTCTCAAGCTTCATCTTTCTGGACCAAGCATCATCAGCTAGGACCACCTCTACTACCAGAATAATAGAACTTACTTTGGAAGAGCACTAGTGATGCCATAAAGTCTAATTGTGCTTCCCTCCTCTGTAGGAAACAGTAATCAAGGCAGGAAAAGAAAGCACTTGTCCGTCTTGAAGGGTTCTGTGAGTTATTTTACAGTAAGAGTGTGCACAGGGGAAAAAGCCGCAAAAGATACCTCTATAATAAAAAGAATAAGGAATTGGAGCTGATGGGGATCGGTTAAAGGTAAGGATTAAAAACACAACATCTCGTGAAAACATTCTTTAACACCTTTAGGTCAAGCAATTAATTTCTCGGGAATTAATGTCTTGAATCCAAACTGCTTTACGATACAAACAACAGCAAATGAAAGGAGAGTTGATCAAATTATAAATAGAAATTACAGGAAATCTCTGCTGAATGAAGTCGAACGTAGGATATGAAAGGGATGCAGGTATTAAAGGGATTTCAGGTGCAATTAAAATCCCTTGTAAAGAGAGAAGGGGGAAGAAATGAAAAAAAGTTGTGCATTTTGCTCTATGTTACAGCACAAAATTTTGCCAGCAGCACGAAGGAAAAACAAAGCAAGTCTTAAAACAGGCCAGCTTACATAAGAGGGAAAGACAGAAAAAATATTTATGCTGTGTTCCTTTTTTCTGATAACAAAGTTGATAACTTGCTTGGACTCACTTTAAAATTGTCAAACCACTGCAACCATGAAACTGGCAATTATTCCTCCAGATGGCTGCTTTTAACAACATCACTCTCTCATTTACTTTTCACTCTCCCATTAGTTCCGCAGCCAAGCACTGCTCACCTGGCAGATAAAGATCAAAATGTTATTTTGAAATGGCAGAAGTTGTGAATTTATGCATTGTGTGTCCAGTGTTTATCCACCCAGTTCCTTCCTATGTCTTTCCAATAAGAAAAGTTCTTAGTTACTGTCAAGACAGCTGCAATAACAAGTTTTTTATTATTACTACTCTGACCAGGATTAAGGTTCTGGAAAAAAAAATTCAAACAGAACTCCAAGTATAAGTAATGACCTCTTAAAATCCTTGTGTGGAAAACACTACATGAGAATTCAGATGCAGTAACAAATTTTAAATTACTAAATTTTGCATCGTGGTGAGATTATTAATTAGAAAAAAAATTACTCATTCTTTCATGCAGCAAAATCCCTGTGCACTGCAATGTCTTTCCAAAGTATGTTCCTATCTTCCACAATGAGCAGAGGAGCACCATATTACAATATCCCTTCCTTCCATTTTCCTGTGTCCAAAAATCACTCTATTTTGCCTCCTTTCCACTAACTGGGGAACTCCCCAGAGTAAAGCAAGCAGGAAATGCTTATATCAGTATCTCTAAAGCGGTATCTCTAGCAGCCCTAGGTATTCACAGGACAATCCACTGGAGGGCAGGATGAAAATCATCCATACATATTTAAATATATTAATATTAATGGTTTTAATTATTTAAGTTAATAAAGTGATATTTTAAGTAGTGTTTATCTCATCCTTTGTAAAATTTCTATTGTACATATTTTACAGTTTGCATAATACAGCATTATATGTCGATAATTCATAAATAAATAAGTATAAATATACTGGGGGCTGCATGCTTAAAAAAAAATTTTACTCATCCATAACGTTTGGGGATCACTGGTTTATGACTTCAGTATGAGGAAACTGAAGCAGCATTTCCTCCTTTGCTGGAAGAAGGTAAAAATACTGGTGGGAGGAACTGCATGCAGGGGAAAGTTCTCAAGTGGGCTGCATTTTTCAGTTATTCAGCTGCAATTTTAATGCAGTGAATGATTTTCCAGAAAGAGTTAAGTGCTTCAGCTCACACTATATCTAGTAGCTGAACAACCCTCGAAATTCCCAAGGGATCCTGATTGGTGTCTGGAGGCTGGCAAAGGCCATTCGAAATCTTATTACAGATGATTTAGGTTCAGGTCCATTGCTCTTTGAAGAGATTTAAAATTCTAAATACATAAAATACGGTTTCAGCAATAACTTGTGCCACTGCATCACTTGGCCAGTTTTTCTAATGCAGATGTAGAAAGTCAGCCTTTTATTTATTTTTTATATAAATTCTTTTTAAACATTCACAAGCAAAACACCCCTGCTAGTCACTTGACACACTTTCTGTTGTTGCTGTAAAAAAACACTTACTGAAATAGTCCATGTCTGTAATGCCCACAGATAACTATCAAGTAGGTGAAACACTGAAGTTACTAAAACTTTGGGGATGCTTTATCTAGTAGGTATGCTCTATTAAGAAATAGTGAAGGAAAGTAAACCAAGTTGACAAGACTCACTCTTTAAAAATCAGGTTATCCTGACTAATGCCTTCTTTTCACCATTTCTGCTCCAGTGAGGATAACATTAAGCACTTAATTCAAGAACTGTACGTCTTGAAATAAATTCTTTTACTCCATCTGAAAAGCTTCCAAGCAGCTCATAGCACTGACCACAGCTTTCAAATTTTCAGTATAGCATCCTCTAAAAATCAGAGTTCAGACATTTCTTGTAAATAGGTACGTTTTTTTACACATTTCTCTCACATACTTCAATATCAAACAACGAATGCTATGAAACAGAAAACAACCAATTTGTTTTTCCAGTCACACATCACAGCTCTGGCTGCTCATTTTCCTCTGTGGAAGACTCCCACCCTCTTGTTAGCCTTAACTATGGCACCACACACTGTGCAACAGGAGAAGCAAGCAACACAAACACCACAAAATAGCTTCAGATGCCTGTCTTGCCTTTCCACCTCATCTACCTTTCCCTCCTGCCTTTGTGTTTCACACTCGGATGAGCTGCATCAGATCAACCTTCTCTTTACACATGAATATCACTGTTACATAGCCTTCCTCTCATCCCTTCCTAGGTAAGAATCTAATCCTACAGCCCTCCACACGTGGCAGCTTTCACACTGTCCTCATTGCAAAGGTTCCCAGGAAAGTACAGCTTCAACATTAAATCTGCTTTCGTTTTCATCTTCAGGGTATGCTATTCAAATGCAATGATGCCTCTTTTTACCCGTCTTTTCCAAGTATTTCCTAGGTTTGACCACAAACACATACAATAAGGCAGCTTGTTTTAGTTTATTGATCCTCAGACAACCAAACATGGGTGAAACTGCAACACTGTGTGTCCAGCCTCTCTCAGTGAGAAAGAACACTGCTTGCCTGCAACAAAGACAATTAACAATTTACTGTTTGGGTGCCACATGTTACTGGTGTTTAGATATCCTACCTGTCCGTGCCGCCAGGTGGGTCCAGCCACTCCATACTGCTCCAATCTTTTCATGTGAGAAACACTGAGTGTCAATCTTCTTGGGCTCAGCAAGAAAGATGTCTCTGCTCACCAGCTGCCCATGCTTGTTGCTGCCCCAGACGTACAAGTGTCCTTCATCTACAACAGATAGAGAAGTAAAATCTGTTTAAAGGGATACAGATCTAACTCCACCAGACTCAGGCTCTGTCTCAGTTCAGTGATGCTGAGGAAAGAACATTTCATTCAATTTGTGTTCTCACTGTGTGCTCTTTCCTACTGTTCTTTACCACTGTAACTGGGGTATCAGAAATACTTGCAAGGGCCTTAACAACACAGCCTATTTTCTGAGGGCTACAGAGTCTCCCTAAAGCAATGAAAGCTTGCAGGTCAAGCTGCCTAGATGTTTATAACAAAGACTAACTTTCATTAAAAAACTAAACACAGTAGTCAACTTCTCAGAGTAAAAGAAAATCAAAGCATTTGGGAGACAGTCACTGAGCAGTCCCTCTCAGTCCACCCTGTCCTTGCAGACCAGCTTTTATTTCCACACCAAACCTTTGATTACATCCAGTAAATAACTTTCTGGACTGCAGCAAACAATTCAAAGCCTAGCTGCCTGCTCCTGCTCTGCTTTAGTCTCCCAGCCTCTCTACAAGAGCTAGACCCCCAGCTCTGCTCATACCAATTCTGCCTTCTTCAGCTTGAGCAAATTCAGTAAATCCCCCGAAGCAGGGACAGTCCAGTGCTCCTCGGCTCACCTTGCACAGTCACTTCCTAAAGGAATTGGACATGCAGCTATGAACACACTACTAAAGCAGGCACCACCCACCACACGGCAAAATTAAAGTATTATCATGCCTCAAAACGACACCAGACGACACCTGAGAGACTTCTGTTAGTGGTCACTTGCCTTCCACACCCCTTTTCTAAAACAAGCATTTGTTCAAATGCACACTCCAGGATTCCAGCCACAGGGATAACTCTTTTTACAGAAACACCTGCAGTACTTTATATCAGTGCAAGCTGGAGTTGCTCACAGCCTAACAACCAATGGACACCAACACAATGACTGCTCAGATGAGTCCCTCTGCAGACATGACATATCATTAGTTCCATCCTGTCAGCACAAAACCATTCCTCCCAAGTTCTAGGCATCCACAGTAAAAAAAAAAAAAATCCACAAAAAACACTGAAGAGAACATGAGCTGTCAGGCCTCCCTGAAGTCTTTGCCAGCCTGCACAAGCTGGAAGGGTAAGAAATAAATCTTGCACACATGATCTTGTACATTATTGTGGGCCCAGAAAGACTGGAAGCCATTTAAGTTCCAACATGGAATTGTTTGGAGCACACATCCACACCATTCAGGGCATCAGGATGCCTCAGGTCAGCACTGAGCTCATTACAAGCACTATGGCAGAAGAAAATCTTTCGGAGGGAAAAGAGAAAAAAAAAAGAAAAGGCAGAATTTAAGCTACAGTACATTTAATAATCTCAGTTTGGTAACAGCAACAGAAAGAGTAAGCCAGGAGAATTCCACCATACTACTGGTGGTGAGAAAACAGGCAAGAAGTGGGAGTGGGGGGAGAAGCCAGTACTGACAGTCATCTGCAGGATTTCCCATGTGCCCCTTTAATAAAAACAACACAACTGAAATTAAAAGGAAAAACAAGTCAAGCAACTGTTTCGTTCGAATATTTGAATTCTCCGCTGAAATTGACAAATTTCTCCCCAGTATCAAGTACACACACCTTCTGGAGAGAAAACAAAGAGGTGACAGAAACACAACAAAGAAAACCACTGCAGCCATTCATGTTCCACATTAACAAGCACTGCCTCTGTCACCTCCTTTTCTTCTCCAGAAGGGAAATAGTGCTCGCTCATTTCCCAGGATCTCCCTGGGAGATCCCTTTATCTCATTTCTTGAGTAGGTTTGAACAAAAACTTAGACACTAAGACTTAGCACCATATTCTCACCACTGGAGGGTTCAGGCCAGTTTGGATACCAGTAGACTCTATCATCCTTTTTTCCAAGGAACCCCCATTCATGTTTGCAACAACCCACATCAACAGTTGTGTCCCAAACTTGTCTGGCTGCAGGTATTTGATACCCCACCAGCAGGTGACTCATGGAACAGAGGCAAAGAAAACTGCACCACAGTGCAAGGCATTCCTAGAAAAAAAAGGCCCATTTAAATACTACACCCCACAGTAGTAGCTTTATTGTATCAAGCATCTTTAAAATACAGAGTCTTTTAAGTAATAACTATCTTGCAGGATGAAGGGCAGCAACAGCATCACATTATAAAAATCTTTGGCATTTACTTTGTCAATCTTGGTCCCCCTGCTGCCAAATAGACCACTCTCTTAAACAAAAAGCAAAAGCCTGAAAGAATAATCTGTTCACTGTCTAAATAGAGAGTGCCAATTATTTCAAGTAGGTTTTATTTGTTCTTACAGTTTGTCTTCACTAATCATGCATACACTTTGCATCTCTGAATTCAATACAATTTACATCTTGGAACATCTCCCCATACAACTAAATCTCTACGGATCTGCATAAGCAAATACTCCAGTGCTCCTTTAATGATGACAGAGGTACCAGATGGTTGCAGATTTGCTAAGAACTTGTTCCTGTGAAGTTTGGCAAAGATTTGTCTTCATAAGGTTCAATATATTTTACACACTTCAAAACTGTAAGATTACAGCATGAAAGCTATTCTGTTTCCCCTTCTCCCAATCTGTCAAAATAAAAACAAATCTTTATTAGACTTCCATTACTGGATACTCAGTATTCCAGCATGGGAGCACTGCCTAAGGATCAAAGAACAAATGGCAGACATTAGGGAAGTGCCTAACCAATTAAAGCAACTTCCTTCTCTTCAGATAAGCTTTGGGCTCTTACACTACAGATCTGCACACTGTCACAGCAGAGCCTAAGACACCTCAGACAGCTCCAGGCCTTCTCACATCCCTGCACAGCACTGCCCCATGCAGAGGCATTAGCTCACATTGCTGTGGCTATCCTGCTTCTGCTGCCTTTCCTGGGACAACCCCCAGCACACCCCTTCTCCACGGGCAAAGGGTTGCACTGGTTCCAGCAGCAACCAGTTGTCCAAGAGGGCATCCTGCTGCAGCTCCAGGGATTCACCCAACCATGTGGTTCAAAAAACCCTTTCAGAGTTTCTAGCCATGAAGTAAAGAGTCCAGACCTTGAATTACATTAGGGCTACGTCACACCTGACCCCAGGAAAAACACACAGAATTCAGAGAACTCAAAACACGAATCCAGTTCTAAAAACAAAAGGAAATTTCTCAGAGTCCAAAACTACTACAAAACAATTACCAGCACTAACTAGGCCAAATCAAATCTCACCAGTTTAAGCAAAATTGATAAACATTTCAAAAGCAGAGAAACCTTTGTAGGGTGAGATGAGGAGTTTAGCCTCTATACCTGAGGCCTACCTGTGAGGGACACCGAATGATAGGAGCCTGCAGCAACTGTCGTCACCTTTACATCTTCCAGGCCTAGAAAAAATTTAGTTGCATAAAATTTCCGCAGCAGGTATCAATTCACACAGACATGCATACAAGTGTAACAGGATGGTGACGGCTTTTATAACAAAAAGTTCTGCCTTTGGGCCACAGACATTGCAGGACTCTCATTTTCCCCACAGATTATGATCCTGTGTGACCATTCTACCCTGCAGGTACTCCACCACATTTATAACACCACGTGGCTTTATGAAAAGGAAGGTATGTACCACTCCAAATTATGTTTCTGCTCTATCCACCCATACAAAGGAAGCAGATTCCTGGATTACCTGTCACTTCACAGGGTTCCTTTGCTGTCAAGAACAGGGGGAGGGCTTTTCCTTGGCTTGCACGCTTTGCCCGAGATGCCATCCCAGTTCCCCACTGCAGCACCAAACCACTGTCTTTTCAGAGTAAACACAAATGAAAGAGATTAAAACACATCAACCACCAACAAAAACCGCTTCACACAATAATGAATGGTACGTTCAAGTAATTTTCACTGATGCAAATTACACTTTAAAAGACCTTTATGCCAAAAAACCCACATAACCTATATAACCCTGGTGAAGTCAACAAGCAACAAACAGCTGTAGTTTCATGATACAAGTAAGGAAACTAAGAAGGCAGGAAGCTATTGGAGACTCAGTAACAGAAATCCCATGGTTGCAGTACCTCAGGAATGGATACAAATTTCTTGTGCTTTGTCTTCCCTCTCCCTCTCTTGATGCCAATTTGTTTGTGCAGTGCAGCACAGGGAATCTCATTTCCAACTATTCATACAAGCACCAGAGATCCCACTATTTTTCCAAGCATCTCCTGTGCACCTTCAGCTCCACTACCTGGAATCCATACTGAAGCTCATAAAACCACATACAAGAACAGGTATAGTTTGTTTTTTCCTCACTTTTAAGACACCCATGCCAAAATTAAGGTTTTGATTTCTACTGTTATACCATGAACAAACTCAGAGTCTCTAGTGACAGCAGGAGAAATATTCCCTTTCATTCTTATGATTTTCCAGGTGTCAATTTCAACTACATCATTAAAAAAGCCACATTTTATGTGCAGTTCCATTTTGAAGCATCTTACACAAACTTAAATTACTATAATGGGCTCAGATCCTAAGATATTTTGATTGATCAGAAACCTTTTTTCCTGAAAAAAAAACTTCCTTTTATGTTTTGTTTCAGAATAGGAGAAAAGAAATCAGTATGTTTTCCATCCATCAGAAAACTAACTTGTTAATAAACCATCACTCTGAGTTCTTGGAAAAAGTTTTTACCCATGATTTTCCAGGAATCTGTTTCTAGAATGTTTACTGTTCATGTTAATTTATCCCAAAATCTTACATTCTATGACTTTCAGATGTATTTTCCCTGTGATATTTAAAATAAATAGTAAATTAGGTAAATTTCATCCTCTTTACCTCCCTCTCCCCCTCCAAGCCATTAAAATTCCATTTCATTTGTTACTGAAAAGATGTTAAAATTATGACAAATTTACCTGTAGCAGCAAGGGCATGTCTCAGTCCTGCAGCAACATTCACCACCTTCTCTTTGAGAGACTGCTCAAATAAAATAAAAATATACTTTAGCTGCTTTTTGCATTTAGTGCCTCTAAAAACAAAACAGGACAAACAGGAGTGGAACACTATGAAAATAGTGCTCGCAATTCCAGCCTGCATGTCCCAATGCATATCACCATGTTGTATCACAAAGGAAGTAAATTTTGGTCAATAAAAATTAGTGGGAACATCTTCAAGAAATAAAAAATACATCAAGCAAATCAACTGGATGCACAGCTTTGTGGCAATTAATAAAAAACCATAGGCACAATATTCACATGAAAGAAGAAACACTGGTGACACAAATATGTTTATTTCTTAATTTTAACTGGGTGTTCCTCAAGAATTACACCAAAACCTCCACAGTAAATACTGGTGACAGGCATTACTATGTTCCATTAAGCTGTTCAGTCTTGCCAAGTTACTGATGGAATTTTGTTTTCCACTGGAGAAAAACCTGGAAGTTTCCCTCCACAGCAACAGATCTCAGGAATCATATGGAAGTTCCCCTCTTCCGTTACCTCCCATGCAGTCCTCTCTTGCTCTTACAAGGTTTTGCAAACCCTCTGGACATCCTTGGTGGAAAAGCAGCAGGTTAGGGGGCATCAGGCCCAAGCATTTAAGGGATACCAATCCAAAGAGCAAATATTCCACATGAACAGTCTGTGTGGTGAGGGATGGGAGAGATCCAAATCAGTGCTGTTAATACTACCAAATTTTAAGGCACCATACGGCAATGAATGCTCCCAGGAAACATCAAGGGCACAGAAATGTCAAGTGAATTGACTCCTACCCACTAGAGGTCACCTAAGGGATCAGCTGCCCTCCTTCTTCTACACTAAAAAAGCAACAAAGGAATATCTGGCACGAGCCATGATGCTAAATAATTTGTCTGAGATGTGGAAGAGTCAACTTTCTGTAAGAAGTGGGAAACTTCTTCATACAACAAGAAAAGCAGCCTTAGCTTTTCAATTCTAGGTTGATGACCACCTTTGGGCCCTTACTTGGTAAGTTTAACAGATAGGCACTATAAAAACTAGTTGAAGAGTCTGGCTTAAAGCCCACTGAGGTCAGATGACCTCTATAAGCTGCTGGAAGCAATAGAAAGCACAACACCTTTTAAAACTTTACCTCAATCTTTTGGGGAATCAAGCACGGACCTGAAATTTGAGGAAGTCCCAGCTGTCCAAAAGAGTTTGACCCACAGGACAGCACTGAGCCAGATCCTGCAAAAAATGAAGTGTTAGAGCAGGATCACCCGTGAGCAATAGCATTGTAACATTGTAACAAGCAAAATAACACAACCAAGTAGCTAAAGAAATTACCTTATATGTCCCATCACAAAGCCCTGGAGCCCAAAGGCTTCTGGTCTTACACACCATGTCCAGAAAAGGTCTCAAGTTCACTGGGACACAAGGAACACAGAGTGATTTAGCGTGCAAGGCAAGTAGCTTAAGGCCTGTGAGTGCCAGCACACAGAATCAAAATGTTTTGGGTTGGGAGGGACCTAATGATCATCCAGTTCCAACCATACCTTCCACTAGACCAGGTTGCTCAGAGCCCCATCCAACCTGGCCTTGAACACTTACAGGGATGGGGCACCCACAGCTTCTCAGGCAACCTGTTCCAGTCCCCCATCACCCTCCCAGTAAAGAGATTCTTCCTAATAACTAATCTAAACCTGCCCTTTTTCAGTTTAAAGCCTTCATCCTTTGTCTTATCACTACATGCCCTTGTAAAGTTCCTCCGCAGCTTTCCTGTGGCTCCCTTAAGGTTCTGAAAAGTTACAATAAGGTCGTCCCTATCACAGATGTCCCAGGGCAGGTGCAGCCTTTATTTTCTGCTGGAGCTGTGCTGCTTTGTGACCACAATGCACCATACAATACAAGGCAGTATGATTACAGGGGTGGTTGTTCCTTCACTAAATTATGTCTGATGTGCAAAACACAGAAAACCATATACTCAGTTATGCCATTTTTAATCAAAGTAGGTAGTATCTTACTACTCACCCTGCTCCACTGATGTCAGAGGGATTTCTCATCATGTGGATGGGACTACTCAAGTAAGGTACTACTAGGATTGATTATGAATGTCCTGATTGGGTACTTGATTATGAGCTGCAAACAAATTCTGAATCCATCGCTCTTAGAGAATTTTTAAATGAGATCATCAGTAGCACTGACTATGAAGTGAAAGCCATCTTTAAAGTATGTCACGTTTCAGAGAATGGCTAAATCCTGAATCCATTGCTAAACCAAATTCCATATAAGGTTAAGAGAATTTGTCCAGGGTAAGGACCTCCTCCAAGCTGAACAGCTCCAATTCTCTCAGCCTTTCCCCACTGGAGAGGTGCTCCAGCCCTCTGATCATCTTTGTGGCCTCCTCTGGACTCACTCCCACAGGTCCACGTCCTTCCTGTGCTGGGACCCCAGAGCTGGATGCAGCACTGCGGGTGGGGTCTCAGCAGAGCAGAGGGGCAGAATCCCCTCCCTCCCTTGCTGCCCACGCTGCTCTGGATGCAGCCCCAGACACATTTGGATTCTGGGCTATGAGTGCACGTGGCTGGGTCACATCCAACCTCTCCTACACAAGCACCCCCAAGCCCGTCTGGGCAGGGCTGCTCTCAATCTGTTCATCCCCAGCCTGTGTTGATACTGGGGATCGTCCTGACTCAGGTGCAGCACCTTGCACTTGGCTTTGCTGAATTTCCTGAGGTTCCCATAAGCCTCTTCTCAAACTTGTCCAAGGTCTCACATCACACAAGCAATAGCATTGCGGAACTTTCAGCATGCCATCTACATCAAGATATTTCTTCAGCTCTTAGAGAGACAGATTTACCTACTAATACGATCGTAAAATCCCAGCCACACGCAACTTGTTTTACACAAAAGCCAGACAGGGCAGTGCACAAAGTAAAACGCAGCACATCCTCTGTGTGATTCAACCCCAACTGCCCATCTTTGTTGTGGCCACATACAAACAGTTGTCCTGCACCTGAAAGAAAAAGAAAAAAAAAAAAAACAAACAAATCACATTCCACTTCACACATTAAAAAGAGAAACTTACATCTGTGAGATCCTGTGACAAACAAGGACAGTCATTATGCGTCACCTTAGGCACTGCAATCAAGTAAAAAGCAAGAGAAACAGTTGTTTCTGATGCATCAGAAACACCTCTGAATAACTACAGCTATGGAGAGCTGGGTCTGCCAAGGGAGACAATCCATATGGAAAAACAGGCACCTCTTACAGTAAGATGCTTGATAAACTTTTTTATCATGTTCACATCTGTCTGCATTCATTCTTTCCCATAATTAGCTGTGGCATACACCAGCACCTTTCTAAGGCCAGACATTATCTCCTGCTCCTTACCTAAACACTTTTTAAGGCTGAGTAACCACTGACTCCTCCTTCCCGCCCCCCATCCTCAATACAGAAAATTTGACTTCTTGGTGTGAAACAAACAGCTGAAGAAACAGTCCTCACACAGCCACGAAGTAACCACACAATATATGAGAAAAGGGAATTCCCCCAGTTTCCCCAAATATTGAGTTAACTGGGAGGGGAGGGAGCTGTTTTGCAACTAAGGATTGTACTTGCTCAGAAACAGCAGCCACAGAGAGGTGGCAGCACTGAACCAACAGGGAAACAACAGACAAAAAGTGATTAAAAGCCAAACACCCAAGAGCAAGAGCAGTGTTTTTACCAGTGATAACTGCAGAATGTCCCCCTCCTCCAGCAATGCTTGCAATGTCTTGACATTTGCAGGAAACATCTTTCAGTGCCTGAGGAACGAGCACATCCTCTTTATGACCAAGACCAAGTTGTCCATAGCTGTTTGCACCCTTCAAAGGCACACAGAAAAATAACACATTTTTTTGAAAGTTAACAGAAGAGGCACACATACGCTCCCAAGGACAAACAAGCATATTTGGGATATGCCACAGGTTAACCTGCTCCTAAAAATCCCCTGATACATCACACAGGATTCCCAGGGTTACAGACCAGGACTGTCCTAACTTTGCTGTCATTAAGGGTGCCTGTGCAGCCCCAATATTTCAAAAAGCATACGGGAATACAACCTGTTAAGGCTTTAACTGCAGACTCACAGTTAATAAGGAGGGAAACATTTCTATCAAGATGATTACCACATATTTCATTTTATTGCTAATGATTCCCACTGATCACTAAGGTCTTATTCGTGCCACTGCTTTCTGGCAGGCTATGTCCAAAATGAGAGCAGAAAGACCTTGTTCTGGAACCTAAACAAGTAAATCAGAAACACTTACACCTCATTATCTAAGTCTTTTAACTTATAGAAGTCCAAATGAAAACATACCAATTACAGGCAGTATAAACTTAAAGGTACAAAATTATAGCTACTAAACCCACCGTGAAAATCAGCAATTGTCAACACGGTAACAAGTCAGGGAATTTCTTAGTCAATTTAAGCTGTGTATCCAGCAGTTCAACCTCCATTCACAAAAAAGGGGGTACCATAACCTTCCCCATCCCACACAGTGCAGTAACAGCAACACTCCACACCCACAACGCTCACAGCTGGTCATCCCCAGGGAACACTCTCCCTACCTCAGCTGAGCTCTCCCTGCCCCCCTGCTCTCAATTTACCCTCCACCACTCCCGAATGAGCAGCACCCGGTGAATGTTAAAGGGCCGCATTCAGCAATAAACATTTTGTACCTACAGAAGCAGCGACACTTCAGACAAAACGAGCAGGCTGCCCGCCCCGGCCCGGAGCCAACAGGTGGGTGAGATGTCAGGAGCGGAGCTGCACGGGCAGATCAAGTGGTTGTCTCACGGTCACCACCGCTGATACACAGTTTAGAGCGTGGTACTACTTAACAGGCGCATCTCTTTTTAGAAGGCATGTCACGACCTCCCATTTTAGCCTGTAACTCGCCATGAATTTCCAAGCCTTCAAAACCAGGCAAGCCGCGACGAGGTGCAGAAGGACCCGAGGGGCTGAGAGCCACGCGCGGGTATCCCAGTGCCAGCGCCGCTCCAGCCTCCGGGAGGGCGCGCCGGCACCAACCACGGCCCCGGCACCAACCACGGCCCCCGCAGAGCAAATGGAGCAGACCAGCGTGAGGGATGCCCCCTCCTCGGCTCTCAGACCCCCTGTGCCCCCCGGTGAAACCGCGGCGTTGTTTCCCTGCGGGGCGGCCCCGCTCCCCTCGGGCCGGCGGCCGAGCGCCGCAGCATCCCGGCAGGGCGGGCAGCGGCCCCGCCACCCTCCCGCCTCCCGGGCAGCAGGAGATCCCCGCTCCCTCCGGGCCGTGCCGGGCGCCCACTCACCCAGGCGAACAGCTGGGGCTCCATGCGATAGGGCCGGCGGCTCCCGGCGCTTCCCGCCGCCCGCGGGCCGGGCAGGAAGAGGCGGGCGCGGGGCGGGCACAGGGGCGGGCAGTGCCTGAACCGCCCTGGGAAACGTGAACCGTGGGTGCGCGCTTCTTGCGTGTCTGGAAAATGCACAAGCCTCCGACGTTTATGTCCAAAAAGGAGTCAGAGGAGTCCTGCACCTTCACTCGAATAAAGGGAGGCAGTCCACCGGGGCACGCCCGCGGAGTTCTCTCTCTCGGTTTCGGAGGGCGCAGCCTCCTTCGATCCCAAACTCCCGGCCGCATGTTGCCCTCTTCCTTTCCCCACTGGCTGAGGTACAGGGAAGGTAGAGCCTTCCCGCACCGCCTACCGCAAATCCCCCTTGAACCCACTGTTTTACNACCCCGTACCCCCCTTGAACCCACTTTTACCCCAAAGCTCAGAAGTTCAGGCTTGTGCAGACCCCTGTCTGTTTCAGGAGCCAGGCTGTCCGGGCTCTGCAACAAACCCGCTGCCCAGAGTTGATAGAGACATTGAGCCCCATTTCAAAGACGTTAACACCCCTACCTTCACCCCTCAAATTGTTTGTAAAGACATGAGCTTTCCTCTCGTTTTTATCGCTACGGTGCCGAAGTAAAGGGCTTTGGTGATTCCGATAATTACCAGCAACTCCTTTATTTCGTGGACATTTGAGTCTCGACAATGGTTTAAAGTACTTTAACTATCACCGTTTTACAGAAGGTTCGGATGGGTGAAGCCAAACACACGCGTTGTTAGTGCCGTGGAAGTGCATCTTCTCGGTGTTACTTCTAGCAGTTTACTTTTTCTTTTGCTACACAAGTGCAAATAAAAATACAACTGCTGTTTTTACGAAGTATTTGAAGGTAGGTGCTAATTTGACAAGTTTAAGAACTCCTACTTGAAAGGTATACATAGTTCAGACAAGCCTTGAAGTTACAGAGACCTATGTATATTTCAACAAGATCATAAATCCAATGTTGGTAAAACTGTAGCTGAATATTAACTACTCCCACAGAAGAAGACAAAACAGATCCTCCCTTACTACTCACTTAGAAGAAGGTTTCTTCTTTAGAAAGACAAAGTTCCTAAGATCTATTTTTAAATGAAGTGTAATGTAAGCCATAAATGTTGTAGACCATAATTCTACATCTTAAATGCTCTGTAAGACGAAGTTACAGTGGGTTAATAGCCACAGGAAAAATGATCCAGTCTTGATTTAAACAGTGAATATTCTTGGAAAGGTTGGCCTGGCAATTGCTTATGGAGCAGAGGTGTCCTACTCAAAAGCATATGAAACTCAAGCTAATTTTCAAGCATGAAGGTTCATGAAAGTCCTTTCAAGTTCTCAAAATCTTGGACTAGCATCTCCAGTGTATTTAAGATTTCAGACCATTCTCCCAGCACGCTTTCTGGATTTCCTGATAATATCTACCTATGAAAAAACCACTATTAAACACACCCTGCACATCAGACCCCCACTCAAATGTCTCACATCCTGCACACGTGTCCATGCCAGGGCAGGGGTGGCAGAAGCTTTGCACAGCTCTGCAGGATGCTTGGAACTGTGGGACCCTCAGCACGGGCAAGTTTGCTACCGTACAGTGCAGACAATTCAGCAGGACACCGCTTTCCACCACTTTTAAAGTGCTCTTTTGAATTAGGTATACTTTATTCTACAAGGTGGTTTGTTGTTTTCATAGCCACAGAATTCCTATGAAATGCTTGGGCCTTGCAGTTATAGTTTGATTGATAGGGAAGGTAGGTTTTCAGGCCAGGTAAAGAAGAAACTAAACGTATCTTTGTGCAGCTTGTGCAGGTCAAAAAAGTGACTGAGCAATCAACAGGATATTTATTTTTACATAAAGCACACTAATCTATGAACTTTGGGTGTTATTTTAAACTTTGATGTTATTTTAGGGCCGATTAAGCTATTTGAATATTAAGTTGCAATTTTGAAATGGTTTTAGGCTTTGTGCTAAGTCAGTGCTTGATGGCTTGCTATATTTTTTGCTAAATTAATTCAATCAGGAGAAAGGCAAAAGGTATCTCTGTAAGGAAAGGTCTTCCCTCAGGTGCAGTATCAAGGACAGCAACAAAAATTCTGGAATATAGAAAATTGCTCAAAATAAACATAATTAGGATTTCATGCAACAGCTGTATCTCTGCCTTATACTAGAAGCATGCCAAACAGCACATTTGGGACTCTGTGGCAAGAATAATCTCTTTGAAAGCAAGATTTGACCCCTCCCTTTTATCGTGTTGAACCTCCAGCTATTTGTGTCCAGATTTGTAATTGTAATCATTCGAGTTTCAAACTTAGTAGCACAGACTTGAAAACACTGAATTACCACAGCTTCCACGCTGTCAAGTCTTCAGTGCTATACAATCAGTAGCACAGACTGCTGGAGTCAGAAATGGAATTTTACCTAGGGTGAATTATTCCGTTTTTGCCTCACAAGCCACCTCCCGCAGCACCTGATCCCAGCCCTGATCCACAGACCACACTTTTTGTCCATCTAGCAATTTCTCTACTCCCCTACAAGTTTCTTCAAGGCAGCTCTGGACCTTTTTTATCTAAGGGGGATGGAGGAATGCATTTATGTGAGGAAATTTACAGAGAGCAACAAGATGAAATTGTTATTCTTATGGGCCATTCACTCTTCCATGTGTAAAGGAGTGAGTTCTGCATACGACACATTATACGCCTAGAAAGAAATCAGTGGGGAAAAGGGAAGAACTGGGGTGCACCACGGTGCTGACAGGGTGTTAAACTTCCAGCTGCTTGCCCATCTTGCTGAGGGCATCGCTGACAATGTCCAGCTCGTGGCGCAGCTCGTTCACCACGCTGGCAATGCTTTTCGTGTCTTTCAGGATCTGCACGCTCTGAGTGTAGGGATTGTACTTCACCCCAAAGGGGCGCTTGATGGTTTTTGCAAACTCTCTATTGAGGTAAAAAAAAAGAAAAAAGAGTGTGTTATAATTAAAAGAGAGTGTTATAAGCAAGACATAAACCACATATGCATTCTCCGTATGCAGCCAGAATCAATAACCACTTTTCTAAACTACTTAAACGTAGTCTTAATTGTTATATATCTCCCACTCAGTACATGAAAGACCAAGAAAATACTAACCAAAATTCCAATGCTGTGAAAAACAGTTACAAAACTGTGATAAGAATAAAAGGGTTTGCTGCTGCTAGAGAGAGACGTTTAAAATCAAATCTGCTTTCATAAAAAGGTGTGGAGGGGAATCTGTACCTCATCTTTTCCTTAGCTTCTTCAAAACTTTCAGAAACAAAGTAAACCTCCTGGAAAGTTGTGATGAGACATTCTTGCTTGCAGGTGACCTTTGGATCAAAAGGCTTGACTTTGGCACCATCAGAGAGTGAGTGCTGGTAACGTGTTATCATGGGTCGGAGGAACCGCACCATCCAAAGAATTCAGGAGGAAGATGACGTGTGATAAAGTGAATAAAAAGGATTAAGTGAGAGGATTTTAATGCACTGCATCTTAAATTTTTTATCTACTGATGAACAGTGATTAAAGCCTAGCAAACTGAATTATTCTGAACAGTCTTATTGTGCCAGTCTGGTTGAGAAAAGGGGTTCCACAGACACAAGGCTCGTGTAAAAACAGAAGCAACATTTTCAGAATCTGGTGAAATGAACAAAGCTTTAGTCTGGAAACAGTTACTTGGACCATAACATCAAGAAATTATACTTCATAAAAAGCAGGGCAAAACAGTGGCCATAATAATGAAGTACAAAGAAAAGAGGCAAACAAGCAGTAGCCGTTCTCACCTTGAGCTCACTAATTGAAGAGAGCAAGCCAGCCCCATAAACTCGTAGTTGCCCCTCTTGCTTGCACAAGCCAAACTCTACCGTGAAGAAGTAGCACTGGAACAGAGAAGGAAGTAAAACAATTCAGCCTTCATCAAAGATGCTATGGTGAACTATATGCTAGCATTTCTATTTGTAGGTAGCATCAAGTAGTTGCAAATATCATATAGTTATCACTCAGTTATCCTCAGATATTTAGAGAGGAGGAAAGCCAGAATGGAAAGGTGAAGAACCACAGGATTGCATGTTTCTCATAAGAAAGGTGGATGTTATCAATGACCCAGCTGGGCTGGAAGATGCTAATGTCAGTGGGAACATTGAGGTGTAAATCTGTTTTGAAAAATACTGACATGAAATCACAGCCTCAGCTTAAAAGATACACTGGATAGAAAAGATCTCTGAGTGGGTGAGAGCAGCCCACTATGGTTTGTTTCACATTTGCTTAGTGCACTGTAAAATTAAAGATGTTCAGTTTGTTGGATTTCAGGATTTCTGCAGCTAAACAGGAAGGAGCACTATTTTCATAGATAGCTTAGTTCTGCTCCCACTGAAGGTAGTACAAGTTTTACCACTAGCTACGTGAAGTGGGAAAAGGAATTTTAAAAATCAGCAAACTAGTTCTTGCATAACTGGCACCAATTATTGTTCGTCTAAATTTACTTTTAATCTTAAAATACTTTTGCCAAGGCATCCAGAGACTGATATCCAGAAAATTAGTTTCGTTTTTATTATTTTAATTTCTCGACTGAAAAGTATCTAATGCTAGTACTCACTGCATTCAATACCATATAATTTCAATTCATTCTACACATTAAAGAAATAGAACACTTTCAAATCATTGAATCATGTTCCCAGAAGTAAGAAGACTTTGTCTGAAAGAAATAGACCATAAAATTTCAGTCTGCAAGACGTAATCTCCCACCAGAAGGTGAAACATTACTTGACACTAGAGTGAAGAAAAATACGAGTCATATCAAATTTAAAGTGGAGTTTTTTTCCTAGCATGGAAAATTTTTACAAGCTTTAAAATCCAGAGACCAGTGAAACACACAGATCTAGCAGCTGGTGTGGCTAATATTGATATGAAGCTCCAAATTTATTCGATGGAGTGGGATCAGCCTAGTAAAGCACAAAGCTTTTGATGGAATCCCCAGGCACTCAAACACTCACCGTTGCCAGTTTTTGGACAGCCTCATCTGATGCCCCAAGTGATGCAAGACCAATTTCCTGGGAGAACTGAGCAAAACTGGGCTCAGCCAAAAGAGGGACATGGCCTAGGAGCTCATGGCAGGTATCACTGGAAAAAGAAACAAAACAAGAAATCTCGTGATTTGTCTTTGTGGCAAAGTGAAGAGGCAGCACCACTGAACAGATACAATGTCTTGCATTAAACTTTAATATCCAAAAGGCAGAAAAGTGTCACTCATTTATCTGAAAGCAACTGAGCAGCTCATACCAGCCCTATAAAAAGTGCATAAAATCAGATTTTCAAATGAAGTTGCCTAAAATTAAGATCTGAGCTCCCCATTTGTGAGGCAACTGGATATGAAACGAACTGCACACAGTGACATTAGTAAGAAATCTCCAATAACATGTTGTGCTTTTGAAAATCCTGTGCTTATGAAGGTGGCACTTCAGCATGCTGTAACTTCATTACATTCAGTGTGAAGGCTGAGTCTCCAGCACCTTAAAACTAAGTTTTATGCTGGTGTTCTTGAACAGCTTTTAAGTAACTTGGCTCTGGGCAAGCAAGATCCAAAACTTTCTCTCAAATTCTACCACAAGATTAAGTGACTCACGGCTCTGGTGTATAGAGGGGGTCCGAGCTGTGTCTGACATACTGAGTGCAGTGAAAAACTCGGAATGCTAATCCTGCCAGGAAGTCTCTGGGTGACAAATACCCAGCAACAGGGCGAATGGTGAAGCCTGTATGCTCTGAAAATGAACAGAGAAACTGTACATTAGTTTAGCATAGGAGGCACAATGTTGTCAGCTTTCCTGCTGGAACTGAGGTGACAGCCACGGCACTACCTTGGCTCAAAACCACGTGGGAAAATGAGGCACAATTAGAAAAAATAGGTGTAGGCTTGAGAATGAGCAACATTTTTTTAAATGGCCCTACCTCTGTGCCAGTGGATTTCCTAGGATACCATGCGAGGTATCTCCTTAGCCAATCCTAACAATCTTATCAGACACTGCCCCTCAAATGTCACTGCATGCATTGAAAACACAATACATTAAAACACAGATGGCCAAAAGGCCTCCTAAAGGACCAGAATGAATTCAAGTCACCAAGCATGTTTCCTTGTGCCCACAAAATAGTGGGATTTGCAGTGGACCTTGGTTTGTTTTGAAAATTTAAAAATTCTAGAAAATCAGCACATTACCTTTCAGGAAGCGGGACACATCTTCCAGCTGGGGGATATTGTCTTCCCTGTACCCACAGTGTTTGGTGAGCAAGGGGAGGTTTTTAAGGTACTCTCTGCAGGCATAAGTTGGGTAAAGATTGTTAAGCTCTCGGTACACAGTTGCCCAAGTCTTGATCTCCTCCTCAGTGAATTCAATCTTGGGAATTGGGTCACCACTGCAAGGAGAAGAGGAAGAAAGGGCATTCCTTAGTAAATTGCTAGTAAGAGGTGACTAATTTACCTGCTATTACTATTTAACACCTGTATGACTGTGACACCTGGAATTAAACACTGTCAAATATACAGTGAGATCTGGTCTATGTCCTGGAAGGCTTTTAGTCTAAGGACTTGCCTTCTTTTTCACTTTAACCAGTTGTCAGGAATCTTTGCATTGAGCTCACTTAAAACTTTGTTTCTGTAAACAGTTTTAATTGTTTAATGCCAAGAGTAAGGTTTAAAATACCTGTGTAATCTCTTCGCAGCTTCAGGAGCTGATAACACATCCTTTTCCCTGCTGGATTTCTAAGTCTGCAATTATTTTCCATTACGCTTTTAATTTGCTTTAGGAACAGACAATTCCCTAAATTGACAACACTTTGTGTGACAGCAGCTAAATATACACATCAGGTAAAAGTCATACCCCTGTGCAGAGGAGACAAGTGCCTGCCTGAGCATATTAATTTTAGTCTCTCTTTCCTATTTAGGTCTCTGGACTGTAGTAACCAGTTGCACTAAACACATAATGCAATGGAACTCTAAATACAGACCTTTCCTAGGTCATTTTCAGTTGAGGAACTTGACACCTAAATTCAATCAGGCCACATGAAAATCACGTTCAGAAAGAATTTACAGCACTGAGTTATGAAACTCTTACTGCTTTAAGAGCTCCACCCCCTCCCCCCAAAAAAGCATCTCCAAAGACAGCTCTTAGAATTTCTTTTCACAGAAAACTTCTTATCTACACATCACACATGCTAGTTTTAACCAGAAAAGAAAATTCAAGTATTAACATTTGCCCAGAAAGTTTACTCTCAGTGGTCACTGGGCTGAATATTGGGATTTGCCTCACCTTCCTCTCCTTTGCAGAGCAGCTGGCCAAGCCCTATGACCTCAGACTGATCAGAGCTGCCTTGATCTACCTTCTCGTCTTGCCTTACATCTCCCTTCCTTTCACCTCCTTGGCTCTCATTCCTGAGCTGAACATGCATGTTTCAGCCTGATCTGAGCCCAGGAAGGTGAGCTCCTCACAGTCCACTCTGCTATTATTTCAAAGCACCCAGAAGGTTTATTCTGGAAGAATTCAAGCTTACTGTTTGTAGTTCATAGCCAGGTCTGCAAAATACTTTCGCCTCTTGCGATAGACATTGTCTTTGAAACCCTGGTAGGAAGGAAAGAAAACATAGTTGGATGAGTTTCCTAGCCATAATAAATAAATCAATTTAAAACAGGACACTTGACATTCCTTCAGTTGGGGAATATAAAAGTATGATGTGTAAGAGTGAAAGGAGAGGGCAGGAAACTCATAGCTGTAGTCTGAAACGTGTAATAGATATGAACTAAGCAAATAGTCCAAAGTAGGAATCAGCTGGTTTGTGCATGCAACTGTATTTTCTGTGGACAAGGATTCATTTTAGTCGTATCAGTATTTATACAAAGTTTGTTGCTTGCTTGATTATTCTGAATTACAGAACAAGTTGCCCATTTGCACTGCCCAAATACAAGTTTGGTTTCTCCAGTAAGGAAGAAAGAAAGAGGAGGAGGCAAGCCTGCCTCAAAACAGCTTTTATTTTTTCATCTTTTTTTAATTTGTATGTGACCACTCAGGGCCCAGTCCTGGAGTTCTTGCACAAGTAAGCCCTGCAGAAAAGCACAGGAACTGAATTCAGTCAGTCTTGCCTGAACTAAGAGAGAGACATGAAGTCCCCAAGAGAAGATGCTTGGACCCCCAGCGGCGCCATTGAGCGGGAGGAGAGGGAGGAGGAAAAGCTGCTATTTTTTTAAGTCAGCTCCACAAAGGATGTTTCCAGTCATGGAGTGGGTGTAGGGAGGGAAAAGTACTCACGGGATGGTCGGCGTCCAAGTCAGACCCGTACATCAGCACCCGGTTTGCACACTTATCCAAATCTGAGATCTTCTTCGGAAACCAGGGAACGTTCTCCATGTCTAGGGAAGGCATGGAATCCACAAGGTTATTAATAACGCCGGGCACGCCGAGGGAGGAAACGCTGCTTTTAAGTATGGCTATGGCGGTTACAGCTCAATCTATAAATTAAAGGGGCACGAATAAGACAAGGGAGTCCTCTGCCTATCTGGCACCAGCCTCCAGCTCACACTTCCTCCTCGGTCACTGCCACAGTCTGCCTGCAGAGCGCAGCCAGCCCCAGAGCCTCCGGGAAGGAAACAATTAACATGGGTTTCTCCAGCCCTTTGCTGTTGTTGGAGTATCATCTAGAGGATCCCATGCAGACAAGGTCTCCCTGTGTACAGCTGCTGGGAATCTTGTAGGGCACAAAGGGTACAAAGGAGATCAGAAGCGATTTGCCTGTGGTCCCTGGGCGGAGTGGGAGAAGGTTAGAGTCCTCCTATCCTGCTTTACTGACCGTGGGAAATGGATCTTTCTCCATGGTTATGTACCTGGGAAGCATCCGGCTTTGCCTTGAGGGGTCTGGGGGGAAGAGGAACAGGAGCCCCTGCAGTCTGAGAGAGGTGCATCATTACAGTTTTGCTACCGACCACTTTGGGGTTATTTTTAGCCTAAGAGGGTTTTTTGCCAAGCTCTTGGCGCAGCAGTTAATACACTGTTTTTCTGCCTCGATGTTCTTCAGTTTACTTAAAAAGGTCAGGAGACTGTTTAGATTGAACTTCCCGTTACTTAGAGCTAAAGTAAGCCATTTTATCCAAGAACTCCAGGTCTCTCCTTCCCAAGCACAATGACTGAGAAATACGTGGGACCATCTTCCTGAACTTTGGGCATCTCTTTAATTAGAAGGTAAACAGGATGTGTGGTATCTAGAGGTAAAAGGCATCTCTTTCGTACTAATATAAGCATCCAGTTATGATTAAAAGTGGGTAAAAAGCATAATGAAGTCAAGAACTACGTGAGGAAATTGCAGAATCCATCATCCACTCCCCCTAGTGTCTGACCTACACTGGGATCTGTCAGTACTGCATCTCTGCCATCGCGGTGTACTCGAGCCCTGCACCCAGACTTTCTCTATAAGCCAGCCTGCTTTGACCTGCACGGATGCAGGACTCCCACTGGCACCTGTGCTGGGAAGGGACAGGAGCACAGACAGCAGACACACAATTTGCAGCAGCCTGACACAGCCCGAGCTGCCAGGTGACAGCAGCCAACCCAGCCCTGCTCGTGTCAGTCACACTACACTCACACATGGCACAGAAACAGGTACCTGGTAGCAGGTGCCTGAGCACAGTACACAAATGCAGGTGTGGGCAACCATAAAAAGATTTCAAACCAACACATTCGGAAGTGCATTTTCATCAGAAATGCCTTTTGTACCTACCGTCTTCCGGGACATTGAAATGCTCTGTTGAGCTCACAGAAACAATGTTGACGTGGGCTTTCAGGAGCTGGAAGATCTCGTTCAGTTGCTCCCTGTTACTGTCACAGTCCACGAAGATCTCGAACTCCGAATTTCGTCTCTTGGACTTCCGTGACTCAATGTGTACCAGATTTACATGCTTCTCCTGTTTGGTAAGAAGTAACGTCCTCAAAGAGACAGACTAAAAGCAATTGGCTAAAAATTAAAATAGATTTTCAAACTACTGTTCTGCTACCATGAACTATTCACCACCTCTGAGAAGCCATTTTAGTTAATTGGATCTCTTGATAGCAGTTTGCATATTGGAGGGGAGAAAAGGTTTTATTTTCTATTCAGAAGAAAATAAACGTGAACCTCTGTTTTTTCAGTTTTATTTACATTCAGGAAGCACATAAAGACACAGTCAGGAGGCTTAAGTTCACAGACCTTTTTCTTTCATCCTTCCCATAGGACACTGATTAGCAAAATTCACCAAAATACCAATCAAGTCACCATATAATTATCTCACAAGCAAGCAAGGGATTTAAAAGCAGTAGCTTTCAGGGCATTAGTTTCACTTGTCTTTAATCTGAAAAATTATTTAATCATGTGTTTTATATAAGGAACACTGAGAAAACCCCAGACTAAAACACACGGGGCCACACACCAGAGCACAGTGGCTCTGCACGTATTCCTCACACAATACCTGCCCAGCAGCTGTGCAATTGCAGCTCCTCTGTCGCCTTCAGTCTGGCTGGGCAGTGTGACAAGGGCACTGCACTCAGCACAGTACAGGCTGACACCCTAAGTGTCCCCCTGCCATCAGCAGGGGCTTCAGACCACCTGTTATTCCCAGCAAAAGCATCGAGTGCCAGTCCTCTTTTCATGAGGGGAAAAGACAAATCTCTCTCGGTGTTTAGTCAGTGCAGGTAAGTTTTTTAGCCAACCATCATCTAATTTCTGAGGCTTAAATTTGCCTTCATGGGTAATTTTGTGTGCAAAGTGGGAGCCAGAATTAATTAAGAATAACATCCTTAATAAATGGATGTAATTAATTTTAGTGTGTTCCAAAACTACCCTTACAATTTAAAAGCATGGAGCTGCTGTAGCAATATGGTTATAACATACATACCTGAAAGAGTTTTAATGCTTTTACAAGTCCTCCAACTTCATTCTTCAAGGAAAAAACGATGGCTGTCCTTCCTCTTTCAGATGCATGGTCTTTGTTCTCTTTATTATCTTCAATCATCATGTAAGCTGACTTATTTAACTAGATGTAAACAAACAAACAAAAAATTGTTTCAATGGATAGCAGTACAAAAAGTGTAGGTTTTCACATTTCAGGTTGTCTTGGGGTAATGCTGTGCTTTGACTGACCAACCACAAAAGGACAATTACGAATTAAATCATTGCACAACAACAGGGATAAAGTTAGGCAATCATAGAATCTGTGAGAGATTGAAATACCGAGATATCTTTCTTTGAGTAGAATGATTTTATGGACACCTTTAGTCATTCCCCAGGATGCAGAAAATGTTTTCAATGTATAGTTTATAATTAGCATTGTTACTGGGAGGAGGGGGAGCAATAAGATGCCAGCAGAAATAGTACATTGAACAAAACTCTTGTTAGCAAGTTCAATGTACACTGGCAGAGGGAGTAATCCACATCCCGCAGGACACAGGTAGGAAAGGATGAATCAGGATTCCGTAGATCAGAACTGAAAAATCACTGCCCTTCTCTCATTACATAACTGTAAAACAGTGTTTTCATGGGGCAAGGAGGCAAACCTAAGGAGGTAAAATGTTTTGCTGGCCAGAATCTCCTGGCTATAGAGACGGTCCCTCTCTGATCAGCCACAGCCAAGCTGCTCCATCTGCCTTGTCCCCTAATTCGTGTGTCAAACCCTTGGCATAATCACCCAAAGCACACACTCAAAATTCAGGCACCCCACACTGTCAGACGGTGTGGTTTTGTACCTCACTAGTGATCCCACCCCTCACTGTGTGGAAATCAGCAGAAATCACAGACCATATTCTTAGCTACATGTAGCCAGGCCATAAACAGAGATAATACCGAAACAGTAATGAATGGGGAAAATGCAAAGTAAAGAAAAAATACAAGGCTTATAAGCAGAGGCTGTCCCTCATATGTCTTCAAACTTTGCAAAAAAGAAAGAATAAAAGGCGAGGTTTCTGGATGAGTCAGTGAGAAAGATGAAAGAAACAATGAAGCCACATTAGTGCTATTTGGAATTATTTTTTGATCTGACACAGCTTTTAAAGATATCACTATCTTGAGACATTTTCAGAAATGAAAAGAGCAGAACAAAATGCAGTCAAAATGCACCAGTTGCATTGATTCCCTTATACAGTCTCTCCAACTTTAACCTCTTTAAAATTGATAATGCTGAACAGCTAAATGTTTCTACCTATAACTGAGAAGATTGAAAATAAAACACAGCTTTTACCTTTTATCAATATGTTCTCATTCACCATTCAGATTAAAAAGGTAAATCTGCCTCACAAAATAATTACATTACTTTCATTTTAGACTGAGTGATTTACAATGAGGCAGATATTTGATGCTGCTCTAAGGTTTCAAGCAGGTTATTAGGCATGAGCTCTTTGGGATTCCAAAGTTCTGTCCTATGGAAAAGGTCCAAGCCCACAGATGCTAATGAAAATATTTAGATTTCTGACTGCGTTCCCACCTCTAATGAGTTGCCACAATATGATGATCCTGGACAACAGTGTCAGACCATCACACCAAAGTCACTGATCTCCATCAGCTTGAGACCAGACATCAAATTCTCTGCTGAAAGTGTGTGGCAAGCCCAGTCCAGGTTCAGCTGAGCAGCCTGCAGGTTTCCCAGCTCACTTCAGCACCAGATCACGATTGCAAGAGCCAGGAACAGGCACTGAGCAAAGGCACTTCAAGCAGAAAAGGAAAAGCTACGAGCGCCACAATTAAATTCAGGTCATTGGTCATTTTCTCAAGTGCAGAGAGGCCATCTGTGTGAGCCAAATCCTGTTCAGATGACACTGCTGTAGGAGAAGCTGAGTGCAGAGAAGTCTCCACTACAAGTAGAGTTAGGTGGTGGTCTTTGAAGGCAATAAATGTAGGGCTGGTTTATACATCTGGCTCATATACAGCATGTTGGCTTGACTCCACGTTTAGGATCATTGACTTAAGCCCAGATCAGCCTTTATGAGATTTGGCACAGATGCATGCAATGTTATGAGGGGCACAGCTGGGACAGACTACCTGCACTGAAAACTAATGCTCTTCTTTCGTATCTTGCTGCTGCAACGTACACTGTGCCTAGGATCAGGTGACAACATCTACAAAGTTATGTGTTGAGAGATCAATGAAGAAAATACGACAAAACACAGAATGTTCTTAGATTAAGCTCTAGAAATGACCTCTAATTTAGGATTAGAAGTTGGACAAGAGAACTTGAGATGCTTACAATGCCACATGCACACCATTTACATATTTAACCCTACACCAAAGCTAACCTTTTGCTTTAATTGAAAAATGAACTGAAGACAGTAATGCAGCAACCATTTGGGTGCAAGGCAACAGGAAGAAATGGTAATGCACAAACAATCCCTCTCCTCCAGTGGCTGCAGTTCACTTATATTTTATTCTCTCTAAGTAACTCAGCAACCCAGCTCTAATAAAATCTGACACTTTTCCTTAGCATGGTAACACATTTGAGCTTTTTGGAGGGTGAAGGGGAAATTAATATTGCATCAGTTTTTATTAATGGTGCAAATCATTAACTGATTTTCCACCAAGCTGACTCAGTCTTGCTGAAAATACACAAACATAGAAGTATTCTAACGTCATTATTTTGATAGAAAATCAGGGGCTGTCAGGTTAAAGATCTCACTTTTTGGGACCCATTGCAATTATCTTCCCTTTCTCTTTCTCCCCAAAGGTTATTCACTGAGAGAGAGATATTTGAGGGTGCATATTTTGTCCTTTAATTGTTTACATTGATGGATAACCAGGATTTAAAATTATCCAAACATATTTGCCTAAAACAAATTACATTTTAGAGCCATAAATTGAAGATGAAAAAAATCTTTTCGAAAGATTTCATACTGACTGACATTATATCATGATTAATAAAAAATGTCGATGGGCGTTTTATATTCTCTTCCCTTTAAGTAGCTGCTTACTTTGTCACTGTCCTTTTGACACACTTCTGGGGAAGGGTGAAGACATGGTGTTAGGAGTGACGGCAACTAGGTATCACATTACATTTTCCAGCCACACCAAAGTCCTTCCTAAGATTCAGCTCTTAGACACCAAACCAAAAGCTATGCTGAGCAGCTTATTTGGCTTCCAAGTATCTGAGGGATACAACAAAGCAATATTTTTGTGAAACTTTACTCTGTTACTGTCAGCATTCTTGTCTTCACAAGGAATTTTACAGACATCGTCAACTGCAGAGTACCAGTAACTGCAGCCAGTGCATAAGTGCTGATTTTATCTGGTCTTCTCTGATGCACTAAGCAAATTCCCACTATAACGTGGAACAACCCAGGAGTGAGTTTTTCTGGGCTATATCACACCCTCTGTCTCCTAAGCAATGATGTACCAAAGTTAAGTACTTTAATTTCAAGTGCTCGCATTTACACTTTGAGAGATTTTTTTCCCCTCTTCTATCCAGAAATAGCAAGCATAACCAGTCCCATCCCAATCCCAGCGGCACTGAGCGCTGCCACGGCCGCCAGAGGAGCCGCACCCCAGGGCTCTCCAATTAGCGCTCTCCAAGTAACAGGGGCCGGAAAGTTCCCGTTCTTCCCAAATCCCCACTCCGAGAACTGCGACAGCGAAGCGCCCGAGCTGTGACTCTACAAAAGCAGCGTTTACTCTGCAAGCCAGGACCGACCCCGGGGCCGGTCAGCGAGGATCCCATCCCGCTCTTCCCGTGCCCATCCCTGTCCCCTCACCCGTGCGCATCCCG
>VZRR01011621.1:442999-494837 GCA_013398015.1 Oreocharis arfaki
TCCCGTGCCCATCCCGCTCCTCACCTGTATGCATCCCGCTCTTCCCGTGCCCATCCCGCTCCTCACCTGTGTGCATCCCGCTCTTCCTGTGCCCATCCCGCTCCTCACCTGTGTGCATCCCGCTCTTCCCGTGCCCATCCCGCTCCTCACCTGTCCGGCGGGGTCCCGCGGGCTCGGCGCCGCCTCCAGGGATCCGCCGCGGCGGGGCGCGGGGTGCATGGCCGGGGCAAGCTCAGGGCAGCGCCCGGCCCTGCCGGCTTTATGGAGGGGCGAGGGCCGCCCCTGACCGAGGGGAGGGATGCAGGGGGGCGGGGGGAAGCGCTGCCCGGCCCAGCGGGGGAAGGGGAGCGTTGACCCTCTTCACTCAGTTTGCAGAGCAGCGATGCTCGGATGCAGCCACCACCCACTCCCCGTCGCTGCACCCCGGAAAAACCAGCACGAGAAGAAGCCCTTTCCCTCCTGAGTTGCTCCTCCTTGGTCACCCGTGCAGGGTCGCTCCAAAGGGGTCCCAGAAGACTGACTTTCTGTGGGTAACTCTGTGCGTTTTGCAGTTAACATGAATTTGCATGCCACGGGGCTGAGAGAAGCGAGCATTTGGATGGGAGAGGGTCTTCTTCCATCGTGTCCACACAGCTGCTTCCCAACACTTGTGCACTCCCTGTAAAATGCTCCATATGCTGCCTGTGAGAAAGGGAAGGCAAACTCATCAGAGGGGAGAGATTGTGAGGGCTGGGCCCATAGTAGAGGGACTCTAAGTAAAGTGGCCTCCAAGGCTACGGGGGACTCAGCAGTGAGGGACTCCCCTAAATTTTCGACAGCACATAGTGCAGGTTGTTGTCTCAAAGTGGAACGCAGTGGGCAGGTGTATTGAGCTCTTCACTAGAAACAGAAGTGCATTTCTGCTGTGGAAATAAATTGCAGCGTATATCTTCTTTTCTCAAAAGCTCCTGTGCATACAGGAAGAACAACTGCATTTCTATTAGCAGAAAACTACATCTGTTCATAACTTTTATGTTGTCATTTATTTTCTGCATACATCTAGACGTGTTCATAATATAAGAACTCATGGTTTTTAGACTCCAAAAATCCCAGTCCTCACTGTCTCGTCTCAGGTCAGACTTGGCAACATTAAGGTAAGGGGATTTGTGGACCACAGCAGGAGAAGCCAAAATGTTCCCCAGGAACATAATCTCTTGGAGGCGTTATGGGTCTCTTGGGGAGGAGAGATTGATTATTTTGTGTTTGAGCTGTCCAAAACCAAAGACTCCGATCTTTTTTTATGTTCTTTTCAAACAAACCTTTCAAAGAAGTTCTCAAAATCAGCAGCAACTAGTTTTACTCTAATATACTCAAGTGTCTGAAAAAATACCCAGTATTTTTCTCTTCAGTGCCAAAAATACTGAAACCTTGATTCCAGCTAGATCCCTTAGACACTGGTGTAACACACATGGTAGATCATATTGAGGAAGCCAATACACAGGCTGACACCTAACCCAGGCAGGCATAGCCACACTTGCACCAACATCTGCAATGATATCAGGCTCTTCCTTCTTCCTAGAAGGCACTGAACTTCAAACAGTTCTGTTTCTAAGAGGACCAAGGGTGACTAGCTCAGCCCTTCAGACACAGCACGGGATTGAAAGAGCATGGCTGTGAATGGTGACATGGCTGGAAAAGCCTGGTTTTTTCCAGTTTGCTAAGGGGGTCTATTTTGTAATTAGATGCTTCAATTTTCCCAGCATAAAGAAAATGCAGTATTTATCAATATGTATCTTAGCTCTACAACAGGCATTTCACTTCCTTCCTGAAGCATAGATCTCCCCATCGAATGAGCTGACTCAGAAAGCAAACAGTTTGTAGGATCTTTACCCAGACTCCTAAGTGTATGAGAGCGGGGTGTTAATGATAAATCTGTAAACATGGGGACAGTAAGACATTTATGATAGAATATGACTGATCTGTCAATTTTCCCTAGCTCAAATGAAGCAATAATAATGGGGAGTCCACGGGCAGCTTGACCTATAACTGCTGAAACAATGGGAATGGGGTCAGGAATGGCCAAGGAAATTTAACCCAGTATGGAATTAATTAGTTACATAACGAGGTAACTGTGGTGCCCAGAGTTTTGGGGAGCAGATTAAAGCTGATTCACTGGTTTAGGAAGAAGTGCTTGTTCACCACAGCCAATGCCCTGTGGTCTCAAAGGGCAGAACCACAAAGCATGAACGGACTCGATTACAGCCTGTTTTCACTGGGTGCTCACTGGAGCCTGCTCTGCTCCTCTCCACACGGGGTTTCCAGCTCCTTGGAATCTGTGGATGGCTTTGTAGGAGAACTACTTAAAAAGTTTTATCTAAAAGCTGAATCTTCCCAGTTCTAGGGTTGCAGGGTTTTGGAAAACCCTCACTCTGTCGGGAGCACAGCTGCTGTTTCGGGTTTTCACAGACAGAGGGACACTTCTACCTTTTCCCAAAAGCTGGTAGCACATTCTACCATTTAAGAATGGTGGCTTGAGCCCCTCACCACAGAAGAGAGCAATATGGCACAGCAGTCAGGTATGGAGCACAACACCAAAAGGGCAGCAAAAGGCACAGGAGTTACTCTACTCAGCCTGGCAGGAGGTGGCACAAGCAAACACTGACCCAGAAAAGGTCTGAAATGTGACCTCATTGGTCTGCAGGAGCACCAAGGCAAAGAGAGGCCAAAAGTTTTCAGTGGGGTGTCAGGAATCTACACAGACCCTGTGGAAGACAGAGGCAACTGGGGCATCGATACCATGGGGAAGGAGGCCTCCCCTTATGCCATGGAGATAAGGCAATACAGTGATTAATTTTTCTCTAAAGCCTGCAAGAGATTTCTCACATATAGCCTCTCATACAGACAAAGCCCTCCAGACAGATAATCAGCACCTGAGGATGGAGCACAGGTCTGACCCTGCTCAAAAGTGGGTCAAGCTGATCACGTTTTGCACGACAGGGCTTTGCCACGTGCCGCTGCCACAAAACCTCTCTCACTGGCACAGAGCAACCATGGCAGCACTCACTGTGAACACTACGAAAGTGGCTTTCAGTTACATCTTCCCTCATAATTCCTCATTAAATGAATTCTCCTCTGCCACATTCAGATCAAATGGAGAGGGTGGTGTCAGACTGAAGTCCCATGTTTTCTCAGTCCTTTGCTGGAGCAGCTCCAGGAACATGAAGCAGCTCCAGAAGAGACCACAAGTCTATTCCTCCTTCCCATCTGCTAACTCAGAGGTGACTCTGCTCTAATTTTCAGAGTTCCTGTTCTGTTCTTCAAAGCAGAGACTTGACAGCAGAGTTTGCAACCAAACAGTGGTTCTGTTACTTGGGGGTACACATTTGTAGGTAAATGCTCTGGTGATTTTTAGGCTGGAAAGTATTAAAACCTGCAGATCTTCCCCTCCCTAGAGAGCCACACAGTAAAGGGACAATTTTTGCTGTCTGAAACACAACATCATATACCTTCTGCCCTACCTCTCCTCTTCGTCCCACTCTGAGAAAGTTTGCTCTCCATGGGTTGTACACGTAGGGACTCAACTAACTGGGCACATCTTCCCAGACATGGTGGAAGTCTTGTATTTACCAACACTCTGAGGAAGCTGGTCTAGAGGGAAAATAAAAGGTGGAAAAAAGAAAAATCAGGGTGTCCCAGGGGTTCCACGCTGGGGGAGAGAGAGAGTCAGAGGGTGATTTTGTTGAGCTGGTGAGGCAAGAGCCATGGAAAAGCAGGTTGGGAATGATCTGTAAGGATATTAATCTTCTGCTGAAAGATAAGATTATCTACCTGAATGCAGCAAGACTGAAGGAGAGAATCAGTCAGCCCTAAAGTCTTCTCAGTCCCATCAAGGTCATCAGTGGGAATTACCTGATCTCCCCACATGATGGGCGAAAGCGCTCTAGTCTCCAACAAGGCAATTTCACAACATCACTTCTGAGGTATAAACCCCCTTGGACTTGATGTGGCACAGCCATCTGCCTTTCCAAGCAGGACCATTTATCTGAGACAAAGTGGCCACTTGAAACTTTTCCAGAAAAAGGTATCAAGTGTTAACTCCCTGAACAAAACAGGTTTAATGTGACTTAGTACCAAGTCTGCTCTAATCATAATTACTTTCTCCAGAAAGGACAACTGAAAATTCTAATCACAGCCCTCTGCCTTTCTGTTAATTAACTGCTGCAGACAAGCCATGCCTTTAAGAATCTCATGGCACTTAGACAAGCACTGTGGAAGTTACAGGGAAGAGTGAAGAGGAACATCATGCAGCCCTCTGCACGGTTTCTTTTCCAATGTAAGTTTTACAGATCTTCCTCATATTCTGAATGAATTTCTTTCAATCCCCATGTATACGGATGCCCAAAAAACTGCTGGTCTGAAAGTCTGGCTTGTTTTCTTCTTCTGATTTTTAATATTTATAAAGCATGTACTGTCACAACATCTAAGCAGCGGCATTCACTTCCAATCACTTTCTAATCTTCATTCTCTCAACTTTGACATCTCTCACCTAATGAAGTAACCTGTGGTTGTGGCTTAGGTCATTTACCTAGATGCAGAGAGTTAAAAAGCTCCAAATCCAAAGCTTTTCAGATTTTCAAAGAAATGTATGAATCTGAAATCCCTATCTTTCTAAAGAGAATTCTTCTATTTTCTTCCTTCTTCTGCAAACCACAGTTCTTCCATCAAACACTTTCCGGAGCAATTCAGCCAGCCTTTCACCAGCACGAGGCTGTGACACTGTCACACCCTGAACTCAGAGTAACCTCTGAGAGGTTATGAATGTCTGGAAGAAATGCCTGGAAGTCCCAGCCCCTGAGAAGGGAACCACATCCCCATGAGGGTGGTTTAGCAACCAGTTAACTATTCATGCTACTGAATAGTTGTTGATAAATAAAGCATTTAATTCATAACCAGTTATTATGCAATAGAAGGAAAAGAGGGATTTAAATTATACAATTATTTAAAACATTTACAAATATCTTTTTTCAGTGAAAAGTGTGAGAACCAATGAGGTAAATTACCCTCTCAGTGTGACTCAGCCAGCTGTAGTATCAAGAGCCTTCAAGCACACTTACTTTGAAAAGCCAGAGCTGCTGTGTAAACCTACTGAAGCACATCCAGCCAACAGACCATTCACTGTTTGTATATTTGTTCTGGACTGTTTAAAGAAGTAATATTAGCCCTTTCATCTGAGACGGGAAATATTTTTCATTTCACATAAGCTAAATAAAATCATGAGTGACATGAGTTACTTGCTGCTCTGGGCAAACAAAGGGTAGTTTTTCCTAACTGCACCTTTGTAAACTTTTTACGAAAGGTTTGTTTAGATGCTGCTGGGACAATGGAGAAACCAGGCTCTGATTTGTTTTCTCTCGTGAAAGTAATATCACGAAATTAATATCAATCAGCTACATTTCAAACCAAAGTGTTGTCTGGCAGGGAACCAAAGTCCTGAAAGAGCTCTTTGCTCCAAATACTCTGGAGTTACTGGGGTTAGAAATGCCAGTTACAACTTTCTTTTGTTTCCTTATCTGCTCAGTGTTGGTCAAGTCACCTCAAGTTAAACGTGGTCCCCCACCAGTCAGCAAATATTGCCTGTGTTACTAGAGCAAACAGGATTTAGTCCAGCCAGAACCATCAGCCAGGAGTGGGGAAAGCCAAGTGGAAAAGCCCAACAAACTGATCTCTGCCTGCTGCCTGGAAATACAGTGCAGCCTGGAGAGGACAAGGAAATACTGTATTGAGCCTTGCAGATTCTGCTCTGCTCAGGCTTGCAGCCCAATCCCGGTAGCTCAGGCAGGGCTGGAGGGGAGGCTCTCAGCTGGTTTCACAGCAGTCTGAGCTGAGGTCACAGCTCTGCACTGCACCAGTCCTGGCCATCAGCCCCAGAGCCCTGGCAAGGGGAGGGAGGCTGGGAAGCTGCTTTGTGTTGATAGCTCTGGCACCAGGTACAAGGTGCAAAATGCCATAACCTGAAAATGAAAGAAAAAACATCCACATTGAGAAGTGTGTGAGAGCCTTTGGCAACCTCAGCCACCACCACTGAAAACAGCCACTCATGGCATTCAGGGGTTGCTTCTGACCAGGTCCTGATATTTCTCCATCCCTTAAGCACAAAGTGTAGTAGAAGTGGACTCCATTCATTGAGGAACCACCCTGGTAGCACTATTTCTCCTACATTATCATTACAAAACCCCAGGAATCATCCAGTGCTTTCACGTCACAAGCACAAAGCGAAACAGTCAAATGCATAAATAAGCCTGCTGATAAGAGCAGTCACGGAGTGTTTGTTAACCTCAGCCTGTTGGCCTAATTAGTAGAACAGCAGCTATTGTGTATTCCGAGTGAGGTGGAGGAGCGAACAAAGGAGAAAGCTTTGTACTCGCTAATGATATGAGTAAGCAGAGCTCAGAAAGCGATTCAGCAGACTTTGATCCGCTCAGGAAAGAGAACAAGAGCTCTCCAGGTACTTCTGACACAGCCTCACCATGGGCTTGTGCCAGTAACCAGCCTCTGCCATATTCACACTCATTTAGAAAGCGTATCCGACATTAGATTTGCTGAATGTGAGAAGCAGGCAGACTGTGTGCCATGTGTTTCACACACCCTAAACATAGCCAGGCCAAGGGAAATCAAGAGATGACTCCAAAACCCAAACAATCACAAAAGACCCTGGGTTTGCCTGTTACAGCAGGTTTTTGGTGTGTTTCACCCCCATGCTGTAGATGATCAGCCTTTCTGAAACGGAGGGCATGGTCAGATTTTTCATTCCTAGCCAGTCTGTTAAAGTCCCTCAGCGCTTCACAACAAAGTGAGCTCGGAGGACCATTCTTTGTTCACAGATTTCAAGCATCCCCCACCCACCGAAGTCCTGAAATCACACAGCGAAACAGATGACAGAGGGCAGCCTCTGGTCTAGACACTGGCCATTGACCAGCATGAGCAACATAAATTAAATCACAGTCACTTTTTGCTCCAAGGATGAAAACCAGCTATGTAAACCCATCAATTCACAGCAGCAACTTTAAACACACTGACAATTGTAAAATATCCAGCCTTGGAGCTGTGAAACACATCATCATTTCCGAGACTGGCAGGAGCTGTTCATCTCACTGTGTTCTCATGACAGATGTTTTTTCCCTCTGAGTTTCTTTTATCTTATTAGATTTTAGCTCCCATTATAGTTAGGACAAATTTGTATTGGGGCAGAATTAATTAGTTTGCATCAAAGAAAGGCTCCTTGAAACGTAACACTAATGAGTCTCATCTGCCTGATTAGAGGGCTTGGCTTTGAGGAACACTAGGTACAAAATTTTATTTCAGAGAAATAAAACATTATAAGGTTATTTAAGGTTGAAAGCATTAGCTAAACAGTAACCAGGATCATGGATAAAAGATTAGGGTGGCAAACTGTGAGCAGACTTAAACTGACAAGAGGATGCAAGAGTAGACCAGAACAGGCTAATGAGGTTTTGTCCAAGATGTGCAAGCTGAGCTCAGTACAATTCATAACAACGTATTTAGTGAACTGACACGGTGCCTCCCATCTATTCACAATTCTTTTCACCTATTCACATGCTTGTAGGGACTTAATAGAAAAGAGTTACTGATTGGAAAAGACAGTACCAATTTTTGGAAAGAAAAGATGGGAAAAAAGTTCATTCTGGATGAATCAAATTAATCTTTAATATCTGGCAAACTACCTGGACAAAATATTTACTTATTTTTAAATCTGATTTTAGTCAAGAACAAGTTGTATTTATCAATGTTGGCTTTGATTGAGAATTCCTCCAGAGAACAAAGGGAGTTAAATAGATTGGGTATTTCTCATTTTTACTAAGCTTTGTCACCCCGCTCACTTTCTCTCACCCCATTAGTACAAACAATTAAAAAAATACAATCTAGAATTAACTTCCTGAAAGACAGGGGCAAATTCACCTGAAAAATCACGTGGTAAATGTAGTTGTCAGAGGTTTTCTGGTAAATTTGGCATAGCACACCATAAATGACATCTGCACAGCCACATGCTGGGGCATATGTGAATGACAAGCACATGACACAAGCACAAGCAGAAGAATATAAGGGAACTGCCTTCCCTGTGGTTACATCTCCCTCCACAAACCTCTCCAGCAGGGACACAAGACTAGGAATGAAGATGCAGTGTTTAGAGAGGGCAGGTCCCAGCTGCTGGCAGAAACAGCTCCATGTGAGAGGAGGCAGAAAGCCCATGACTGGACAAGGATATGGTTTTACACAATGTCTGTGGCCAAAGAAACCACTGTAAATTTGTGAGTGTGCTCTCAAAGCCACCCAGGCAGATGCTGAGCAGTACAGCTGAACAGGCACCAGCTCTGGTTGGTGGAAAACCATCCAGACCTGCTGCAGAATCACACTGCAGGGCACCGAGGGCTCACACAGCTTTGGGCAGTTACACACAAGACGCCTTTGGATAAACCAGGAACTGAATTCAAATGTTTTTTACTTCTTTCCTCTGTAATGATAAGGTTTCAACTCAAACAGTACCACTTTTTGTCAAAACTACCTTGACCTGCATCAGGCCACACAGAAACCTTGATGTTTTTATCCTTTTGCCAGCCTAAGACTGGAATTCAAATTTAAAAAAACTCATTTCAAACACCCACATGCCATGTTCTTCTGATGCCATGCACACTGCACCTGTGCATAATATTCCTCCTGCCAGCCTTCTGCATTAGGTCAACAGCAACAACAAAGACAACTGTGCCTGTTATCCAGAAGCTTTTTGTTATCTCGCGGAAGAGGCAAAAGGGCTCAGAGCATGTGCGGGAAGGAAAGACCTTTGTTTAATTTAATTATATTTACTTTGTTCAAGTCTAAGTAAACTCAGGGATCAGCAGATCAGAACTGGTTAATTAAATCATGACAGCACTTCCTTTATCCTGTGTGGGCAATCACATCGTGCTGTGTCACATTCAGCAGGTTCTTCCAACAAAGCACCCTCAACCTTTACACTGTGGACAAGAACTAAGTCTGCCTCAGATGGCACTGCAGCATTAAGAGCTCTTCTAATGCAAAAGCTGACAGCTGCGGAGTAGCACTGAGATGATTTTCAATACTTCCATCGTGGGGGTTGAATCCAGATCTGTTGGTTAAAGTTACTGCTAACACTGCAATAAAAGATCTGGTTCTGATCCTGATGTTCATCACTGAGCTCTGGACAAGAGGGAAGCGAGCAGGATGGGCTCAAAAGCACATGTGCACAGATGCTATCCCGACACACTGCTGGATGCTGTCCTCACCCACCTGCCCTGGTGTCCAGGAAGGCTGGAGAAGCAGGAAAGCTGCAAGAAGTTTGCCTCTCAGGGCTACGCTGCTCTTGCTTGTATCCGTAAGCACACGGACTGAGCAGGAATTGGCTTGGACAACTCCAAACCCTCTCCAGAGCAACTCAATGCCAGTATATTTTGTATCTATCTCCCATCTCCTTTTAGGAGTTGTGAGAACCTCTCCAATAGGGGAAGAAGGAAAAGGACAAATCTTCCCTTCATTTGGGCTTGGGACTTCCCCACGAGAGCACACATTGCACGGTGCCAATACGTTTAGGTCTCTCAAAGACTTTCTTTGGACCTACACCATTTGCCAGCTCATAGGCAATTTCCTGTCTTTCTTTTTGTCTACTCTTAAATGTCTTCTATCTACTAACCTCACAAAACCAGACTCCTCCCTTGCTCTTCCATGCTTCTCCATTCATTTTTCCCTTTCCTATTATTCCAGCCTTTTCTGTCCACTAATGCTCTTCCTTCCATTCAGCCATTGTAATGGCTTCATCCCAAATGACAAAATGGAGTTATTTTGCAGTTTTGTTTATTCCCACCTAAGCTGAAGTGTTTCTCCTTCTTTTCTTCTCTCTTAACTTATTAAATCAAAATCTTTACTAATCAGGCTGGCATAAACTCAAAATGTCTTCCCATGGTTCCTGTGTCCAGCCTTCCCACCTGACTAATGAGGAAACTCTCTGATGTTGAATAAAAGAGTTTGTCCACTACAAAGAATTTTTAATGGAAAATGAAACATTCTGACATCACCAGCTAATTATAATGCAGCACTGTGGCTGTATTGCAGGACAGGGTAAAAGTGTGCACGTATTTTCCTGAGTGTTTCAATATCCTCCTATTGACAGAAGATAGGGCTACTGGTCTACAACTGGAGGCCAGGAAATTATTTTTCCGATTTCATTGGAGTAATTGACAAAAGCATTTCCTTTCTACATAAGGTTAACAGATGGCTTGTTAAAGTTACAACTTCTTTAAACAGAGCTGTTACCAGAAATTATATACATGACACCAAAAATAATATTGATACAAACTCACTGCAAAATTAAAATGAAGTTTGCATAACCTAAAGCACAGAATAAATAACTGCCACTATTGCAACACAGAATACCAAGGTGCATTTGCTTTTCTAAGATTTCCTTGGAAACTGGATGAAGGGACATAAACTGGGGAAGTGTCAGCATGGGGCTTAAGTCACCATGGGCACAAAAATGCAGTCAGTCACTGTGCCTGTGCCAGGAGCAGGCTGCAGTCTGCTGCAGACCAGTGGGCAACACAAGCACCAACCCTGCAGGGCTCTGCTTTCACATCTTGCCTCTGTCATGTTCAAGACCTGTGCAAGGCAAGGGCTTGCAGCACCTGACTCTGCCTCACCTCCATCATGATTTGGCTCCCTGATGCCTCACCCAGCCAGCAAAAAACAAGGGGGGAGAGTGATTGAATTAAGAAAAGAAATTTTTAAAAATACAGCAATACTCATTTGCCCACCTGCTGTGGTTTTTAAGACCTCATGTTCACCTTGTCTCATTTCCATAAGAGCACGACAAACTGCAAAGGAGATTCAGCTTCGAAAACAGAAAACGTAATCAGTGTTAGACTTTTGATAGGTGACTGCACATCAGTTATTCCACCTGGACAGATCTAGAACACTAACATAATTACTGATAAGTAAAACCTTTCTCCTTCACCCTTACTATGTATCCTCTTTGTCAGGATTCTTTCAGGATTTTCCCTATTTTCCTTCTTTCTCCAGTATCTCTTCCTCATCCTTTTTCTTTCTCTAGTATTACTGCCTTCTTTTCACAGCCTCCTACCACTGTTACCTTTTCTTTGCGAGCTGTTTCACAGTAGCCTTTGTATAAAATTCAGCTCCCAGTCTTTACTGAGCCATCACTAAGACATGCAGCTCACATGCAATGACCTGGGAGAAAGAAAAATGGAACCCCACTGGGTTTCCCCTGGGTTCATTCATTTTCTCCACAGTAACAACTCAGAAGCAAACCTGCTCTCTTACCCATCTTCGATGTCAGCTCCTTGCATTATAAAACTGGGTTTCTTTTTGCAAAAGAAGTGAATCAGGGAGGGGAATAAAAGGAGGTGTAGGAGCAATATTTCCCATTGCAAAACCTCTGTCAACAGCTGTTGGCAATAACCTGGTTTGTTTTGCCATGCTGGTGATGTCAGGTTCGCTCAGCTCACGCCCCATCGGCTCTGACTGAGGGGCTTCGCTCCCTGCAGGGCTGGGCAGCAGAGCACAGCTGCTCGCTGCCTGGGCTTGCCTTCACATGAAGGGGTTTGGGGAAATTGTGTAACATCACAGCAGACTGGTCCTTGCCCCAGGTTCTTCCTTTCTCACTGACTTTGGCAGAGGACGTGAATTTCATCATCATTGCCAAAAAAACCAAAAAGCAAACAGCGAGCGCTGAAAAAGGACATTTAATTTTGAGGGAGAAATAGAAGGATACATTAGGGAACTGCTGTGACCAAGAGATTCTGCTCTAGAAAAAAAAAAGGCAAATTCTTTAGTGAAAAATAGAAGAGATGCTGCTGCTTTTATAACTCCCAGTAGCAGCCAAAATAAGGGTAGTGAGAAAGAACATGGATTTTCAAGGCAAACAAAACCACAGTAACACCTCCATACCTTCTAATGCCAATATAATAAACTATGAAGATATCTCACTGACAAATAAAGATTGTATCTTATTGTTCTTTTTGCATATAGCTTGGTTTCAGTGAAAGGTGGTTGTAATAGGGCAGCTGTAACAACACATCATCTTACAGAGAAAGGCATCACCATGGCAGTTACAAAAAATATGGACTAAAAAAGTAGTGACAGAAAACTAAGAAAGCAGAGTGACATGGATACAGATAAGCACAGAAAAGAGCTTTCTAGGTTTCATGGTTTAGCCTACCAGAAGAGATAAATTTGCAACATGAATATTGGGCAAGCATTAGGATATCAACAACCACCTCCTTGCACTGCCAAAGGAGCAGGTAAAGCATTCCAATGCCACTGGCTTTTTTCCCACATCCCAAATTTCTTTGGTTTTGTGGTGCTTTGTCCCACCAGGAAAAAGGTACAGTGCAGGATAAAGATGCCAAATGTAGGTAAAATTGAGTCAACAGAATGTTAGGATCCTATCTTTGAATGAAATTATTATATAGATCTATTAAGCCTAATTTAAAATAAGGCCTTCCAGACTGCATTCTGCCTCAATTTTCTAGGTGTTCTCATGACACAAGTCACATCCAGCTCTGTCCAAGCAGGGCTGAGTTCCTGTTGCTTTAGTTCAATGCTTTGGCTACCCACTTTTGTTCAGAGCTCTGCATAGAGCAGTGACAAGTACTTCTCATTTTTTCCGAAATGAGGATGTTCTGGAGTTAATCAGATCTTTGCTCTGGAAGAAAGCTGCTCACCTGCTTGTAGCCAGACAGATAACCATTTTGAATCAACTGGCCTAGAGAGCTCTGGCTTGCCTGTGGGTATCAAAACAGGTCTAGGAGAGGGAATTTAAAAATAAATACGAAACTCAGAACCCAAACACGTCCCCAGAAAAACCCCAACCCCACCATAACCCCAAGCACACGCTGCTCAGGAAGCACAGGCCGAGGGAGGTCCCTGCTGGCAGGATGATGAACCACACGTGCACCATTTCCAGGCACATCATCCACCGGCTCCCACAGAACGTTTCTTCCCTCTCTGATCCCCACAAACACGGCACAGTTACCTTGCACTCACCCTGGCACCAGCCTGTCTCTCCCAAAGGCAGCACTGCACCCACTGCACGAGAGCAGCTGCTTGCTGGGGCAGAGGAGGAAGCCCAGTCTCCAAATCACCATGGTTATCAAGGATAAAAATTCCCAGCATACCTGAATTATCATTCTGCTGAAGCAAGGCTGACTGACCATTCCTGCAGCTCCTTCTGTTGCAGACGAGCAGGAGGATGGGACACACCTGGGTTCCCACGTGATATTGGTCATTTTTTCTGTCGCATGACAGGCATCAGATACCAGTAACATTTTAGACTTCATCAGCCAACGCTGGACATTGGTGTATTGAAAAGAAGAAGGAACAAAATAAAACAACACATCTTGTCTCAAGCTTTTTTCTGTATTACACTACATGGCTACTGCAGAATTTCGACTACAACAAATTCCAGGAGAGGCACACCAGAAGTAATGCTTCACTGTGGTGGAAGACATTTATGATACAGCTGGGGACAAACTAAGCTCAAAAAGTGTTTATGGGATGAGACACATGTTAACTTCCAGACCATAAAAATGACTGTGCAAAAAAAGCAAGAGTTAACATAAATATTCAATGAAGGAAAACATATTTTACAGCACACAGACATTATGAAGAGGTTCAGTTTTCCTCTTAAAACTGACACAGTTGAGAGTAACAGGCATTTCCAGTGGCTCAGAAAACAAACTTAATTGACACTAGAATGAAGGAAAGCATACAGACTTTTTTTTAAAAAAAAGCTTTATTACAAATCTGTAGGTTTAAGAAAATATCCCAAAACTGTCAAAGTAGTATGAAAAATGCTGTCATCTGATTCACAGTCACCAGTTTTCTCCAACAAACATAGCATACAAAAATTGATATAAACCACAGCAATTCTTTTTGGTGACACAAGTCAGATATTTGTAATTCCAAACTCCCTGCTGACAACTAGGATGCTGCTGGCAGGGGGATGATTAAATTGCACTGGTTTTGAGAACTGGAAGTTGCTATGGAAAGATTATATATACATATACACATACTGTATTTGACCACACATCCAGGTAACTCCAGGCAAACACAACATGGCCCAGCACAATAGTGAAGTCTGTACAACCTGGAAAGCCAGGGAATGTGTGTATGTGACATTAAGTTATTCTCTGTGCTCTGGTTCCCATTTTCTTTTACATCTCAAACCTAATAATGACCAGTTGTTTTCCACTTTCATTTACAGAAACAGTGAGGGTGAGGTGCTGCTGTACTGTCTCTTCAAGCTCAGAACGTCTCAGGAGCACTGCATGCAGATGCAGGATGTAAAAATGCAACGCAGTTAAAGCATCACATAATTAAAGTGGGAGTTTTAGGAGATTATACACTGAATCTCCTGCAAGTGACCCAGCACCTTAAGGTCCCCCAAGGAAAACATGGCATTTCTCACACCATTCAGAGATAATTCATACAACAAATGAAGAAGGAAAAGAACTGATATATGTTACACTCCTAAACAGAAGCACAGACTGCTGCAAAAAAACTAAAAGGTCTGTGAGTATGCCAGGGATTGAATCCATACCTGCCCTACAACTCTTAACTGTGGGTAGTTACCTGCAGTGGCTGGAAGCTGGAGCACAGACCATTGGTAACAATATTCTCAAATCCTCTGAACTGCACAGGACTGAGACACCACAGCTCAGAGCTGCAGTGAAGATGAGGCTTCAGTAGAAGTGTGAAGATTCAAAAGGAGCAGGAGGAAACATTTCTGTTATAGTACCTGCTCAAGGTATTGATATGATCTAAAAAAATCCCCAAACAACTCTATAATTTTACTGTTTTTATCAGGTACTTGAAGGGGATTTTCTATTGAGCAATCCTTTTGCCAACAGCAACTTGAAAGAAAACCAGCACCATGTTAAAAAAATACTCAGTGCATTTCATTCATTTTGCTGTTTCAACTTCAGTTGAAAAGCACAGAATTGAGAGTTATTCAAAGAAAACTACTCTGCAGGAGAGCAATTAGAACTCAACAGTTTCTCATTACCGGAGCAAACAGGATGGAAGATGCAGAAGTGATTTACAGTAATTTCCTTCCCCATGCAGGGGGATTAACTCTAGGTCAATCAGGGCTACCTGGAACATTTCTTAAAAGCCACCTGCTGGTAAAGAGGTTGCCTCATTCTCCTGCATTTACAGAAAACCTGATCTCTGAAACGCTGTAATGGAACAGTCCAAAATCTTCATTCCAAAGAAGGAAAACATTTTATGTACACTCTTAGGTGTGAACCTTTAGGCTTGGGAAACGTTTTTCTAGATTGTCAGCAAGTGTCTGATCAGCCTCACGAAGGACTTCAAGGAAACTCTCCACCTGGGAATAAAAAACACACACAAGGAAAAAATAAACAAACAAAAACAACTTGCATGAAACACAGAATTCTTGTACTGGCACAGGGGCTCTTTCCTACTTCTGCACCTTCCAAATAAGAGCAGCCAGCAGCAGCCACTGCAATAAATAATGGGAAATGCCCCACAGCAGCTACCTTCCTCCTAAACCCCACAATTCCAGTTGGTCAAAATTTTGAAATATTACCATTTTCCTCAAACCCTTACTCCCTTGTTTAAAAGAAACACGGAAACTTTTCTCACCCAGAGAAAAGTTCCCTATGAAAAATACTTAGAATAATTCTTCTATAAAAATATAAAACTTTCAGCTAGGATAAATTTTCAGCCATCCACTTGTTTCAGTACAGTTTGGCCCTGGCATCAGCTGATGGTCTCAGCAGAGCTCTGGCTGAAGTGAGGCAGAACAGACAGAAGGGGTAAGGCTGTCTGGCACTGGAATGGTGTTTTACCTGTGCCTGAGCAATTCTGTCCTGCTCGTACATTGGATTTGGAAAGGTCTCACCACCCAAGGAGCATTTTTTCAGCTGTGTCACAGACTTTGTCACATACTCACCGATGCAAAATACAGAGGTAAGAGGTTCTGAAAAGCACAGGAACATGTCTGTTCATTCAGGTGTCCCTGGTGCAGTCCTTCTAAGGTATTCTCCTGGAAAACGAGAAATACAACCAGCATGTCATGAACAGTTGTTGAAAGAACCAATTCAAAGCTGTGCACAGAATCTACAGAATGTGCTTTGTTCTGATAAATGGATAAAACAACCAGAACTTACAGTTCTCAGAGAAAGCCAGACACAGCTGATACAAAAAGGTGTGAAAGCTCACACATCACAAGTCTCTTAACGTGAATGCTTCCATAATTAAAAAGGTCCAGCTGAGAAGGTGACTTTATTAAAGGAGATATTGATGGTATCTCCTTTTTTTTAATAAACCAACTTTCATTCAAAAGGAAGGGCAACATACATCTACAGAATTTATCATACAGAATCTTGGCACACACCTCAGAAAATCTCTGTCCCTCCCATCTCTCACACATGTTGCTACTCACCTTCTGGTTGATTCTCTAATGAATTCCCAGTAATCAACTGCACTTGCATAGGAAAATGCCCACATTAATAGTAAAGATCTTTTTCTTACCCACCCTACAGAAATCCCTACTAAAATTTCATTTACTCTTACCTTGGTTAGTTCTTGAAGCATATTGGAAAGTAATTCACAGCAAATATCCTTCAAGATTTTTAAATGGAAATCTTCCTCATTTACATCAGTCCTTCCAGTCTCTTCTTGCTCAGACTCCTTGGAATTATCAACAGCTCTCTTCCCACAGCCTTCCATGTATTGTAAAATACGAATCAAGCTCCCAATCAGTGGCATATCTTAATACAAAGTAACAAGAACAGTGAACTTTAACACTGAAAATTCTTGCCTATCTTTTCAAAGCATGAGAATTTTGAAACACACCACCAGATTTTAAACAAAAGCCATATGAATGTATATTCTGACAGTGTTGTGTTTTGTTACTCAAAGACAGTTTTAAAAAAGCAAGTGGAAATGTAGTAGAAAACCAAAACCATTTTTCCTGCAAGCTGACCTGTATCTATAAGTACATGCCAGTGGTAAGGAGCATGAGAAGGAGTCTGTCTTTGGTAGTACCCAGTGAGGGCAGTATTTTAAATTTGCATCCAGATAATCCTATCTGACAAACCAAACTGCACAACGTCTTTCTGCTGCAGGTGACCCTGACCCACATTCTCAAGACAGGCTTTTAATTCTAAAGACTTGTCCATGGATTGAAAAGTTAAGAAATGATAGATGGATTTAAGTAAGTGCAGAATCTCCCCCTACTAAAAAAAAAAATTACTCCATAAAAAAAATGTATTACTATATTTTAGCAAAAATAAATTCTGCAATTTTCACTAATTTACCCAATGGAGAAGACTGAGCAGAATCTGTAGATTCTGGTACTGTAACTCCTNAGAAAATATTGATTTAAGTAAGTTCAGAATCTCCCCCTACAAAAAAAAAAAATTACTCCATAAAAAAAATGTATTACTATATTTTAGCAAAAATAAATTCTGCAATTTTCACTAATTTACCCAATGGAGAAGACTGAGCAGAATCTGTAGATTCTGGTACTGTAACTCCTCAGAATTTACAGCCCATCCAGTAACTGAACTTTGGGCTAGCTGTGATTTTGAGTAACTAGGAAAGAGTCTTATTGTATGCAGTGTCACTGAATTGAACCACCTTCCACACCCACATAGAGTCAACTGCAAATATTAACTTTTTTAAAAAAAGGAAAAAAAAAACCCACAACAAAAAAAAACATGACTTGCTTTTCCTCATCCTGGTGTATTCCTGCTCTGTCTGTGAAGCAAACATAGCAGACAGCACGGACAGGATAGAGGCCAGCACAGTCTTCTGCTCCTGCACAATGATCGGGGGATCATCTGGCTGGCAAAGCTCCTGGCAAACGAGGTCATAAAGCAAACTCCAAGTCTCTTTTCCTCCATCAGGAGCCTGCACTTGAGAAAGAAAGAAAGAGAACCCACCAACCCAACAAATTTAATCCAGGCACGTGAATTCCTTTTCTCCCCAATAAATGTGTGATGATCCAGAAGTTACGGCCTCTCTTGGCCCCCTCACACATGGCAATTCCAGCGTCTTACCAATAGCCTGGATACCCTCATCCACCGTGGTCAGGAGCTGCAGGATATGCATATAAACATCCAGTCCTTCTGGGTTATCTGATCTACATAGAACAAACAGCAAAAGGACACATTAAAGTGCTGGTTACTGAGCTTATAGTCTGTGTTTTGGCCACAGAGAAGCCCATCAGCAATCACTGCCATTCCCTTTGCTCACAGACAAGTTGACTCATTTCAAACCATAAGCCCAGGAAAACATATCCCAGTGATCTGTCAAACTGCGCTGCTCCCACTAAAACCAGGATGTTTGTACACAGGCCTTACAAGGTTAAAAGGAGTCTCCCCAGCCATGAAACCAAGAAGAAATCTCCCATACCGGACTTGCTTGGCTGCTTCAAGTATACAAGGCACAATCTTAAAGTCTGGAAGTTCTTCAGGGGAATCATCTACGGATGGTCCCACGGAGCGACAAGTGCCATTTTTGATCCAGTTTAACATCAGCTCTTCATCCAGATCAAAGAGCTTGTCCACCACTTCACCCACTTTCACCAGCAATTCAACTGCACAAGAGAGAACGTTATTTTTATTTCAACGAGACTAAAAATGAAGAGCAAAAATTAGCTCACAAAACGCTAGTGTATACAAGTATTCAGAGAAACTTCAGGACTGAAACATATTCATTTTCTTCATAACCTACTACAGGTTGCTATGTTTAATTCCTTTATGTGGCATAGACCACATAAATATAAATAATAAATTGGAAAGCCCACTGACACTTTCTACCTTGTCATGCCACATGTGAAGCAGTAACTTTATTGTGCAAAAAGACTTCGTGTTCCTGAAAAGTCTTAACTTGTGGTTCTGAAGTAAAACTTTTCAAGATTTGTTCCTAGATGTGCAGTTTTATGCTAATCTTCCACCTGCCAATTTGCGTTTTACTTAAGCAGATTTACTTTTTCAATAGGATGGAGCAGGATTTCTGAGAATTGTCATTAAAAAAATTGATTAAAAAATTTTAAAAGCTGCATTATCAGGATTCCCTGACAAATGACAACTGCTGTTACAACTGAGTTGGATGTTAAACATAAATGCTATTCCAAATATTTCCAATTTTAGGTGCGGTTTTTGCCAAATCAGTGCTACGAGAGATTTGTGCAGCATGTCTGCATACCCAAAGCCTGCACAGTATTTGGCTGCCAGAGTAACTGAATCGTTCCTCCAGTTCACAATCCATAGATACAGTAGTTTTAAAAACAGAAAATCCATATCTGACTTGAAAAAAATAAATTAAATGAAGTCTTGTTTCAAGGTTCAAAAAAGACATATTTATATCCCTGAATGAGGACTACGTCCTTTCTTTGATTGTGGCAAATAACAATTTCTTCAATTAAACATATTTTGATTCCCCCCCCGAGCTTTCTACTTCCTCTATGAGTACTTTTCTGGTTGGTTTTATATATATTCATAAACCTGTAAAGGCAGGGCAAGTTTGTTTTGGTGTCCTTTAAACTCACGAGATTTCCTTTATTTTAAAAAAATTATCCCAACTGAAAATACATGTCTTTGAAATTGCAAGCTTCAGTTCTTACCTTTCTTCTGCAAACACCCACTAAATCCCAGCTTGTTTTGGCAACTCACCATTTGTAGAGCTGGACATGATAAAGCAAACACAGTCGTACACAGAAGGATTTTCTCGGATCCTCTCCACCCAGACATTGGCCACCTCAGGCTGGGAGAGGCAAGTCAGCAACAACCTAGGCAAGAATTCCTCAGTTAACAGATTAGAAACCAGTTCACTCCTTTCAGCTGTGCAAGTGTAAATCCAAAACAATGAGAATGATGTGCCAGAAACAGGGATCTAACTCACAGCAAAGCGATTCCAGAACAACGCAGAAACAACAAAAGGAAAGGATGAGAGGATAATAAAATAGTGAGCCCACTTGTCAGTCTTCTTCCCAGGCCTCAGAGCATAGCAGAACGACACCAATGATGCATTAATTTCTGAGATGTCCTACCTGCTTGTTTCCAGAAGAGTTGGGGAGTCTGAATCACACAAACGTTGCAGTAACACTTGGCTTTAAGGAGAAAATGCAGGGAAAAAAGTTAATAAAATCCATCTTAATTTTTAAAAAAGGTATAAAAAGGTTCATTTCACAGCTGCAGCCATGTTCTGAGATTAAAGCCAGCTTTTCCTAGGTGTGCATGCACTTCCAGTGTCTCAAGACTGCCAAACTTAGAAACTAACTTGACTGGTGATTTAAAACCCCCCAAAGGAGCGGTCTATATCCTTTTTTCCTTTCCTGAGCACTTCCCACACAAACATGGTCAGCCAAAAGTTTATGAATGAAGATGAGGCTTTGCAGGCAAGCTTAGACCCTTCTCTAACAAACATTCCCTGACTGTGAGTCCAGACAAGCAGTACCTGTGCATATACAAAGCACACAGACACTTACCCAAGATTCTCGTCTTTGCTAATGGACATGCAGATGTCCTGGAAACAGGCCATATTCCCTAATATTCCCACACAGATTTCCTGCAAAGTCAAAACACAGTGTAATGAGACAACTGCAACACAGTTCACAATTTCACTTCCAGAGCCTCAAGACAAAAGTAAAAGCGGTTCAAAGATGTTTTCCAGTTTGATTTCCAAGCCTTTATGACCCACTCATTTCATGACAAATACACAAAATTTTCCACAGATTTTACACAGATTTTTCTGTTCTATCAGACTAGCCTAAAATATACTCAGGTACTATTCAGATATTTAAGTGTTAAGGTGTTCCATGAAAAGGTATCTTTAAATCAGCTCTGCTTGCATATTCTTTGTATACTGTTTTGAAGCTAATTTGACAGCCTTGTTATTAAAGCAAAAAGGAGCCCTAAAACAAAAATATCACTACATAAGCGTGACCCTCACTGATATTCACTTGCTTACAAAAGAGAGGGATCTTAATACAAGCTTCCAGCAAAGCCCATTTTCTGATTAAAGAGATCTAAAACAAAACAAAATAAAAAACAACCCCCAAAGCAGTGCATTCCATTAGGTTCTCATGCCAAGTTAAGCATTAGAAGGATGCACACTTGTGTAAAGGGGACCTGAAATACCTGCAGGTGACTGGTGCTAAAACAAAGTGAGTCATTAGTTTGCAGCAATTTAAAGTAAAAAAAATCAACTCTCTCCACTAAGGTTGATTTCTTAATTATTAACATGCTATTACCTCTGCTAGATTACAGCAGGCACTCCAGCAGACACTATTTCATGAAAGTAGCTGTGACAGCCAATTTGCACTCACTTTCAAATTCTGGTTGTACTTTCCAAAGACAAAGTACTAAACTTTCAAAGCTCTACGTGTCTCTACTCATCTCCTGGAGTAAGGCACCTGGTAACTTCTGAGGAAGAGGATTTACGTCAACACTGAATACCTTTGAAAATCCTTTCTTGAATCCTACAGTGCTCTGCATAGCACAAGCTGCAAATCAATGACATCAAAGCAAGTGGAAATTTTAAAAAAATTATTAAGTATTGGTGTCTAATAATTCTGAGGATTACTTTTTGTAATCTTTTTGTGTTTACTTCTCATTATCTTGTTCTGATTTGATTGGTAATAAATTAATTTCCCCAAGTGGAGTCGGTTTTGCCCGTGACAGTAACTGGTGAGTGATCTCTGCCTGCCCTTGTCTTGACCCATGAGCCTTTTGTTGTATTTTCTCTCCTCTGTCCAGTCGAGGAGGGGAGTGACAGAGCAGCTTTGGTGGGCACCCAGCCTCCAACCAGGGTCAAACCACCACACTTCTGAAGGTCTGACTAAACAAATTCATGACCATTTCTGTTCAGTAATCCTAAAACAAGTCAAAAGGTAAAAAAGGCCAGACTGCTGGGTTTTATAACAGGTCTTATAACTATGTTTGATAAACTCAGTCTTTCATCAGAGTATTTAGATGAGGATACGTGAGCAGACATGTACCAGCTTCAGCATCACTGAAACTCTTACTGATTAGACCAGGTTAAAAACACAGTGAAAAGGCATTTTAAAATTTGATTTTGTGTTTTCTCCTGGTTCCCCTTGCACATTACACATGCATGGGAGAAGGGAGACAAATGTAAATGCATGTGCAGAGCTATCTACTACTGCTCTTAACACAAGACAGCTTTTTTGAGAGCCCATACTTACAGTTAGGCGAGGGCATTTGGACTTGGCAAAAACTCCCATGAATATATCGGGGGCGTTGAACTCCTGAAGAAACAAGGCAACATCCTGTGGAGAAAGTGAATGGAGAAGCAAGTGGACATCTACAATTTCCAAATGCAAAATCCAAAGTGTTCTGAGATGACAAACTCGCTGCACAAAATTTGTTATTTGCCAACAGTTAATACCAATAATCCTTGTTTTTCAATGAGAAAAGGCCAGCAAGCCCCTCTGGTGATTCGGTATGCCAGTGATTTGCTGTACAATGAGCCAAAAAGTCCCATTTGCAAGAAAATGCAAGTTGTTCCCTGTCTCAGCAGAAACAGACACTCAGCCAGAATTCAGTAAATACCACGTGTTAAGGCATGACATCGCCAAGACATATAAAAAAGAAGCAAGTGAAGGGATTGCCATTAGCACTAGATCAGAACACAAAAAAGAGGAAATCTCCTCTTTATTTTACCACACTAAAACACAAGATTAGTTCTCTATTTGGGAATAAAGGACCCATGTTCCATGCTTATTTCAAAAATCTGAGCAACAAGGTAGGGAATAATTAATAATACTTAAACTTTTATATATATATGTATATCTCTTGAGAATTTGTTCCAGCATTTGAGAATGCTGAGAGAAATACCAAGAAGCTGTGTTACATTGCCACTGCAAGTCTGCAGCTAAACTCTGAGAGGCTGTTTACCTATCAGAGAAAGCTGTGCTTACCAGCAGGACGTATTACAATTTCCAGAGGAAAATACGCCTGTTTAGAGATGGCATCAATATCATCCCCATAACCCAAGCGCTGAAGACACAGGCTGTGCACCCGAGTTAATTCCAGCTGCAGCCCCTGTCCCGTCCCTGCTCCCCTTCCAGCGCAGGCTCCGCGGTGAGCCCGCTTGCTGCCGGCCCAGCCCAGCTGTCCTGCCTCACCCTGCCCTGCCTCACCCTGCCCGCCACACCAGGGCATGAGCAGCACCACCGGCAACAGCGCGCTGGCCGAGCCCGGCTCAATGCCTGCCTTCTCCCACTGCCAGCAGGACTCCGACGGAAAACGCGGGGCAGACGGGCCCCGAGGTCTGAGTGCCGCACAAGGCTCCTACCTCGTCCATCGACATGTCCCACACCTTGCAAATGTCATTCTCCATCTCCTCGTCCAGCTCCGTCCGGGCTCCCTCGGGGCTGGCGGCGGGGTCCGGCTCCGCGGGGGCGATGACCTGGGACATAGCGGGGCGGGTGGGAAACGATCCGACTGAACCTCCGGCACTACTCGGGAGCCGCTGGGTTCCCAGGTGTGTCCCCGCTGTGCCCCCGGGTTTGCCCCCGGGTTTCTCCCCGCTGGTCCACGCTGTGTCCCCCCCGGCCCTGGGAGCGATCGCGTCGCACCCACCCGGCGCTGACCGACACCGGGCCCGCCGCCCGCTCCCTCCCGGCGGCCGCGCACCTCGATGAGGCGGGTGAGAACGCTGAAGAGCCAGTGCTTGCTGTACACCGTGTTCCCCACCGCGTCCCCCTCCTCCTCCTCCGCATCGCTGCACGGCGGTGACGGGTTGCGGTCCATGGCGGCCCCACAGCCGGGCGGGGGCAGCGAGGCGGCGGCGCGGACAGAGCGGCGCCCGCGGCCCCACAGCGCCCCCTGCCCACCGGCGGCCGCTGCCGCCCGCCGAGACTGCGCTGGGATCGCACCGGGATCGTGCCGGGATCACATCGGGATCGTGCCGGGATCGTGCCGAGACCCGCCCGCCCAGGGCAGCCCCTCCGTGGGGAGCGGCCCCCGCCCTCCCGGAGCACCCGAGGGTCCCAATGGGGACCCTTTGGCAGCCACTGTGATGCCCCGACACCGCCCCGCAGCCCCGCAACCCCGCTAGGATGGATGCTCGCAGCGAAGGGAACAGTTCTCAGGAGGATTTCTTTATTCGGCTGTACAAAGGGAGGTGTGACAGGAGCAGAGCACAGCGCTAGTACTTGCGGGGCAGCCCCGCGGGCCGGTAGCGGTTCGGGTCCCCGCCGCTCCGGCCCCACGCGTTCGCCTCCTGGTCAGCCCGGGTGTCCTCGTGGCCTCTGCCGCTCACCCTGCTCTGCCAGCTCTCCCGGGCGTCGCTGTGGGGAAGGAGAAAAGGCCGCCTGAACAGACTGCATCTAACTCAGCCTTGCGCTGATTCCCTCACTCATGTGAAACAGCTTTTCCGCAGGGCTTCTCAAGGTGATGGCCAAGCACACACTCGGCTTTTGTCTGAGAGCCCGCGGTGGAATCCGTGACTGTTACGTCGGGAAATGAACTGGCAGTGAAGAAGAGTTCCTTATCAGAAATGCAGAGGAAGGAATCTGCCTTTTCGGGAGGACAAGAAGAAAGGCTGACGCTCATGTGGCACCATTCCTACAGAGATCGGCTGTCCAGCCGGGAACTACTTCTTTCCCCTCTGCTGTCCTTATAGGTGCAAAGCTGAGTACAAGCCAAAAAGGACCTCACTCTAGCTGGAATGCCTGGATCCCTAATAACTCACTGTTAACAAGCCAAGTACACTCCGTTACCTGATCACCTTCGCTGCCCAAGCACCACCAGGTCCTCTCCGGGCAGCGTCATAGTTCCCACGGGCATGGAAATATTTGTCAGCACCTCTGTAATTTGCCTCACGCATGTCCTGGTATGCTCTGAACATATCCTTTGCCCCTGAAGAAAGCAGAGAAACAGATGATGTTGGCTTGAAAGAATCGCACCAGAAAGAGTTCGGTACCGTTTCAGACAGAAGCTGAAAAGCCCAAGGAGCAGTAACAGAGTGAGGCACTGCTCCGCATCAGCCTTTGCACAGGGCTGTGCCCACAGAAAGCACCTGTGGGGGCTGATCAAGGCCCTCATCCAGCAGCAGAAACCAGCGGGGTCTCTAACATGGAGCTGCGGATGTCTCAGCTCTGAGGGCTGCACCACTGACCGCTGGTAACCTGTGCTTGGGGAGCGGTTCCTGAGGGACGGGCCCCTGGTAGCAGCAGCTTACCTCCCACAGCATCCCGGACAAAGTGTCCAGCTCGGATCAGTGCTTGGGCTGCTGCTGGTCTGTCGGCACTTGCACACAGAGCAATGGAGAGCAACGCGATGCAGACCCAGAGCCTCATGGTTCCTGGCCAAGCCTGACAGGGAGCTGGGAGACAGTGAGAGAGATGAGCAGTTCTGGAGCACTTTTGGGCACCCACCACACCCCCAGCTGTGCCCCGGCTGCTGCCCCAGCCCTGAGGGCTCACCCAGGGCCCCCTTCTCCCCCTGCAAAGAGTGGTGCCTTCTGTGCCACCACAAGCTCCACAACAGAAGCAGATGCACATGAGAAACTGTCGCAGTTGAGGCATGACACACACTAATTCTAACATAAAGTGCAGGCAAAAAGCGTTTATTCTAAGAGCCGGTGTCATATATATACACTTTTGTATGTTTATCATTCGTGTTAGTTGTCCATTGGTTGCTCATCTACTACAGTAGATTCATTGGCTATTTTAACTACACCATACTATCATTAGTTACCTACAACATAGACATCCCAAGAATCCAAACAAAATGCCAGCTGCAGCCTTGTTGCTGTTTACTCCCTCTATTGTTTTCAATTTCTTGCTTCTCTCGACTAGATTTCTCACAGGTAGAAATGGACTGTGCTGAGACCAACGTCAGACTCAGACCCAGACAGGCTTTCTAACCTGCTGTTAATTCCCACAAGAAACCTGCATTTTAGCACTCCCTGCTGCTCCTCCCCTGAGTACAAAGAAGCCCCACATGCTGAAGCATCAGTCCTGCTCCCAAATATCAGCTCAAAACACTGCACGCAGCTCACAAATTCAGAATGTCACTCACCACTGCAGAAAGGCAAAGCCAAAGGAGATTGATGTTGTCTCGTGTGCTCTCAGACTCAGAGAGGGTATTTATAAGCAATTCAAACCCCTCAAAAGAGTAAACTGGAAAGGATACCCACGGCTGGGAAATCCCCAACAGCACCCCCAACACAGAAATCATTACTGGAAACCTGTCCTTGTCCTTACTGGAAGTTCATAGCTCCTGTTACACAATTCTTTAGAAACTACATAGTGCTTCTTCAACTGTCCTTGGGACTATTTGCTCCTCGTAACAACCAGACTGAGAAATTGCCTTGAAAGCGGAAAAGTTCCATGTGCTTGAAGCGTTGCTGTTGTCTCAAAGGTGACACTTTTGTTTGGATCTTGGGCTGAACAGAGCTCGGAGGGGAAGGTGCCTGGCTGTATGCACATTGAAACACAAGGTCAGGTCTGTGTCTGTGCACAAGGAACGTGTAAGCTGCATTACCAGAAGGGCAGCAGGAACTGCTAAGTGAAATTCCCATGTGATCTGGGATTGCCAGATGAATCCCAGAGTTAATGGAATGGAAAATGTGAAGCGTTCCTCTTAACTCCATTACAAAGCAAACCACATACACCTACATCCCTGCTGATAATGCTCTAAGATAGCACAGACACACCATAAAGAGGGTCTGAATGGTTCATTTTGTCTTGGCTTGCTGTCACAGACCCCTCTCGAGGGACTCCAGCCACCCTGCTGCAACAGCGGCTCCGTGGGGCTCAGGTGGAGAGTTTTGGACAGCAGTAAACATTTTACCTAGGAGGAAATTCAGACCCATAAAGCCACAATTCTGCTACACTTCAAACCAACTGTCTGGTCCTATTGGCACGATTCACTGTTTAAGGACTCATCGTGCTCTCCCTGCTTAGAGCCTGCTCGCTTCTCTTGGTTAACAACTTGACACAACCCTTTCCCCTGCAGAAGGCTCCAGGGTTGAGTGCAGTTGCACTGGAGAGTGAGTGTGCAGAAGGTGTCCCCACTGTGTGGTCTTGTACATGATTTAACAAGTCTGAGAGCACTTCACATTCTTCTCAGAAGAGTTTGGGATAGCTGCCCCACTCAAAACTCTGCCACTGTAAACAATTCACTGCTCGATATGCAGGGCAAAGGCATGAGTTGAAAGAGGTGCAATAAAGCTAATAAAGTGTCAACAGTAACTTCCTTGGGTGTCACTGGACTTCAGTCAAAAAATTCAGCTCAAAGGGTGAGGAGACATTCTCCACAGACAGGCCTGGAACAGCAGGACAGATACTCTGTAGTGTGATTTCTCTCAGAATGGAACAATTTGCAACAAGAATCTAAACCCTAACCCAACGGACAAGGAAACCTTGCAAAAAGCAGGGAGCAGACACAAGCTTTTGTCCCCTGGCACCCCTGAACCTGATACTTCACAGTGTAACAGCTCAGTTACTGCAGGGACTGGAGTGCACCTTTGTTCACAGCCTGATGACCTACATGCTTGCAGCACACAGCAGCTCAAGTGCCTTCTCTGCTGGCGGTAAGTGGCCCTGTCACATTTCTGGTTTTTAAAAATCTGGAAAATTACTCCTTAAATTGGGGTACAGGCACGTGGCACTTTGCCCAGGGACTTAGAACGAAGCATCAACTTCAAGACTGACCTAAGGAACTTTTTCCCTACAAGAGCTCAGACACTTTGGACCATAGAGGATATTTTGAGTCTTATATTGTTTCACGTTCTCTCCAAACCAACATTTTCTGCAAAATATGAGGACAACGGCAAGAAGGCAGGTGCTGGAGGGATTCTTTAGAAGATCTCAGAGTGCACCCCCTTGTGTCCAGCAAGGACAGCAGCAGTGACAACAATGCTGGAGCTCCCCATGGAACTGAGATAAAGCGGCAGGTTGAGGCTCCAGCAGGGAACAGCCTGAGCCCTGCTTTCCAGTATCCCTGCACTCCAGGTCACGACCCTTGGCTCACAGAAACGAGCTGCAGCTCATTTCGCAACAGGAAGAGGCAAAGCTGCCTCCGAGCGTGGAGGAAGGTTTGAACACAGTATTTCTTCCTGGCCTGGCAAGAAAGCACTGGCAGCACGTGTACATTGGGAAACAACACATGGAGGGGGCCCTGGAGACTATCCTCTGGGTTTGTACGTTCTGGTAAAGTTAACATAAAAAGCAACGCCCTACTGGTTGCCCTTTAACTGTAAATACCTGTAACTGCAAGCTGTTATACAAACATTCCACAATTTTGCAATCTAAGAAAGTCAGAGAAAGGGGATGAGGTGAATTCCCAGCTCAGGCACAGTAACAGTTGCTGTGATTTCTTAATCTGGGAAAGAACAGTACCTTATTTAAGTTTACATGTGCAATAATTCATGTCAGGAGTTTCACCAAGTATGGAGTATATACTAACACTGACCTAGGGCTTATAGACTATATATAGAATGACTGTAAACTTGTCTCCTTTCACGAAGCAGATTGAAAATGCAGATACTTATCTGAAGTAAAACTGATTTACCCATAGGTTTCTAATAGTGAAATAAATGTGAAATAATATATGATACTTTTTTATTTGAAAAAAAAAAAACCAAACCAAAAAACCACCACCGCCACCCATTTCTATTTAAAGCTGCTCCAGACTAAGCACCCTTTATTCATCTCTGTTTTTCAAGGGTCTCTCCCAGCCCCAGTCACCCACAAAAATCAGAGCTGAGCTGCAGCTCATCTCCCAGTGAGGCTGGCTCAAGCTGTCAGTGGTATGTGCTCAGCTGGCTGACAGGAGCCTTGCACTGTGCAACTGTGATTTCTGAACAGAAGACCCTCTCATTTTACAGTCCCTTCCCCTTATCCCTATGAGATGAAAACAAACTCATCCAGAACAGGAAACATTCATTTTCCAATTCTTCTTCAGAGAGTAAACTCTCACTCTTTATTGACAGCCAAGTTAGTTGAAATGGTCAACACAACGTTAAACACAAACTCACTTTAAACACAAAATCTGAACACACACTTGCCATTATGTTACCTGTGTGACCCTTCTGACCTGATTTTTTTAAAAAAAAGCTCTAACTGGAATTATGATTTACTGTAAAAAAAAAACAAAAAAGCCCCAACCCTCAGTCAAAGTTAACCAAGTGTACAAAACCCCCACAGACGTAAGAAAGAGACTGATGTGTACACAAAATACATCAAGCGAATAAAGTGGAACCGTACGGAGATAAGCCAGGCACATTCTTGGAAATCCAGGAATTCCTCTGAGGAAGGCAAGGGGAGCACTCAGCTACACCCACACTGCATAAGCCACTTTGTGGCAGCCCCCGAGGCAGCAGCAGGCTCATCTGGCAGGGAAGAGAACAGGCACCAATACCATCTGGTAGGTGAGAGCATGGGGTATTCCTGATGGCAGAGATCCTTCTATTTCCAATGGCAGAATGTAAACCATCTAAATCCTTCTATTTCCAATGGCAGAAGATTTAAAGTTTTCTTTTTTAGAAATAGTTCTGTATTGGCTTTTCCACAGGCACCACTGGATGAAAGCCTGCCATTCACTATCTCCCTGGAACTTCACTTCCTCTAGTGAAGTAACCAACCTTCCACACCCAAGTTTACCTGCAATCAAGATAAAATAGTCCACAGACTGCATCTCTCAAAAGGCTGAAAGTTGTACTAACCCCTATTTTGATGAAAAACAGTATTTTGCAGCACTACAAGTGCTGCAAAACTACATAAAAAGATTCCTTATAAAGCAGTATTTTCACATCATTTTACAACAAAACTATCAATTTTAATTAAATTTTGTTCCAATTAATGCATTACTTTTTAATTTAACATGACATTTAATGACATTTGTGAAAACTGAATATTGACCAGATGCTGTGGCCCTCTGCTTAAAATGTGAGTCAGACAGTGAAGAGGGTCAAAACTAGAAGCCTAAAAAGAAACTTGTTCAAAGATGTATTAAATGCAGAATGTATGCTAGTACAAAGCATAGTTCTGTAAATGAGATATAAAATCCAAGGGATTTTGTGAATCTTTATATTCAACCAGATATGTAAAAAGACTTCTTTCTTGACAGCATCCATCTAAAAATACTTATGCAAACCTTCAGCTTTTAAAAATATTATTAAAGTAAGTCCTTTCACTATCCAAAATGTCAGAATTAATTGTGGAACTACCAAAGTTGACCTGGACTTCGGTAAAATCTTTTGATACTGTTTCTCACAATGTTCTCCTGGAGAAATGGGCTGCTCATGGCTTGGACATGTGGACTGTTCACCAAGCAGAAAACTGGCTGGATGATCAGGCCCAGAGAGTGGTGGGAAATGGAGTTAAATCCAGCTGGTGGCCAGCCCCAAGCGGTGTTCCCCAGGCATTAGTGACGACCCAGAACTGTTTAAGCTCTTCATCAGAGATCTGGATGAGGGCTCAAGGGCACCCTCACTCAGTTTGCAGACACACCAGGGTGGGTGGGAGTGTTGATCTGCCGGAGGGCAGGAAGGCTCTGCGGAGGGATCTGGACAGGCCGGATCGATGGGCTCAGGCCGATGGTGTGAGGTTCAACAAGGCCAAGTGCTGGGGCCTGTCCTTGGGTCACAACAACCCCANGAGGGGAGACCTTATTACTCTCTATACCTGCCTGCAACGGGACTGTAGCCACGTGGGAGTGGGTTTCTTTTTCCCAAATAACAAGGGACAGGACAAGAAGAAATGACCTCAAGTTGCTCCAGGACATATTTTGATTCGATATTAGGAACTCCAAAAGGGTATTCAGGCACTGCAACAGGCTGTCCAGGGAAGTGATGGAGTCACCACCCCTGGAGGCATTTAAAAGCCGTGTAGATGTGGCACTTTGGGACATAGTAAAGTGGTGGATTTGGCAGTGCTAGGCTATGGTTGGAGGGTTGGATATTCAGGGTCTCTTGCAACTTAAAATGACTGATTCTAATTCCACTGTCCCGAGGTTTGCTGGAATATCACAACTGATATCTATGGTCACATTGCACAAATAGGTATGGGCAATTTGGAAATACTGTGCTTGTAGTTTAGCAGCAAGTTCATTTAACAAGTTTGTCCATTAATTAGCATTTTTAACCATAAATCCACTACTTAAAAATATTTCCCTCTCATTTTAAGACTTGACTTGGTTAATGTATTTCAAATAGGCAAGACCTGTCCACATAATTTAAGAGGGGGGAAAAAACCAGAGTACCATAACAAACACTTCTATACCAACAGTAAAGGTAAATGTCATTAACAGGAAAGTCAAACAAGTATAGGCTTAGGTACTTCCCAGGAATGGTTTCTCACGTTTGCAAACAAAGAAACAAAAATATCTTATACACCATAATTTAATACTTAGGGGCTCATATCCCTAAACACTGAAGTTATAGATTCAGAAAATAAATTCAGCAATTTTCGTCTTGGAAATCTGTGAGCTTCATTTCAAGATAAATACTGGCTTGTTTTGATTTATGTTCTACAGTTCAAAACTCGTCTCTAAAGGAAAAAGGAAGAACTCTCACCAGTTGCAGGTCAGATACTTGCCAGATGGAGACTGGCTCAGTATAACTGAACTTTTAGACAGGAGTTAGTTATTTTTAAGGGCCTGTGAAATTTAAGAGGCACTTTAATATACAGTCATTACAATATAAATTGTTCCCAGAGTGTTCCCAAGTTGTTTTCTATGCTTGCTGAGACCACAAAAACCGGTCACACCTTTCCAACATGGACTGAATCAGCGCTCTGAAATTAAAGCAAAGAGAAAAAAAAAAAAAGGTCAATCAATAAAAAAGCTAACAACAGAAAGAACAACTGAGTTTTGGTTTCCTTTTTAAAGAAAAGTTTGTAAAAAACATGATTGCATTTCAGAAGTAACATCCTGACATCACCGTTCACACCAGTGGAAGAAATAGGAGAGATCAGAGTCTGTACAGGTCTCGGCAGGACAGATCTCTTGCAGAGACTCTCCTTCACATACACCTTCATTGTATGATTTCCTGTTTACTCATTTTCAATTTTAAAATGCCTATACTGCAAAACACATAGTTCTTAAATAATAGGAAAGCTTTCAGCTGAGTCTAAAACCAAAGGTAAAAATGTGAAGCACTTTTTGTTAACTGAAAAGGAAGTTTAAAGCACTGCGGAGATCCAAAAAGAATAGTGTGGATCTTCTGCTGACCCATCTCTTACCTCTGCCTTTTCTCAGCAATTCTCAGTATCTCACAGACACCAGTAAATCTCTCAGACAATTCTAGAGTCAAGCCACACTCCTGCAAGAGAGGCAAGGCACGATTTGGGCCGATGGCCTTGGCCAGCAGTAGAGCGACGTTCTCCACAGTGATGCAGTCTGGGCAGCTCGGGCCTCCGTTACTGACAGCATTCCCGTTCTGTGGGCCTTGCTGGTGGAAAGCTGGGCTGTGATTCTGTGCAAGATGCAGAAGAAACTTCCATTCTTCTATGGTCTCTGGAATGGAACCTAGATGTAAAATTTGTAAAACAACGATTATTTTAAGCCTGCTTTTTAAACTATACCTGTAGTTAAAAGGGAAGCTAGCTATTCTGTTTAACTCTGAAGAGTCTAGGAAACCAAGCATTATCAACAAGCAACTTGTGCACACAAATATACTGCCCTGACTGACTCTGTGGTGAACACTCATAGCTTCACAATAGTTCAGTATTCAAGGCTTTGGATTAAGTCAAGAGACAAACTTTTGTCCATCTCAGGGCTGGAGTGAATTTAGGTCTAAGATCTGCCTTGTGGTACAATGCTTTGCACACCCTAACTTTGGGTGTGTGCACATGTAGTGGGGGAGTTTTGTGCTGTGCAGGGAGGCTTCCTATTCCTCTGCCTACAACATCAAGTTTAGATTTTACTCCCAACTGATAAACAAATCAAGATTCTTTAACTTTTAAGAATTTTCTAGTACAACTGATTTCACAAAGCACAGCATGAAGATGCAAGAGTGTAACACCCATCTATGTGTTTCAAATATGCTGTACTACACACAGTTAGGGCTACAAAAACACTTCAAAAAATAAAAGTTCAACTCATCTTTGGGCAAATCCCTATATAAGGGCAGTTCTTACATTACAGAAGGATGTTTACACAGCTTAAGAACCACTAACCATCTTCTCCATTCAACAGGCTCAAATCATCCAAATGAACAATATTAGTAAAGGCTTCTCTTCTTCTATCCAGCTCCAGACAGAGAAAAAGATATCCAGGCCAAAATCTTAAATAAGAGAGTAAAGATTTCCAGGAATCAAATACTCAGTTCAAACCAAAGTCAAGAACAATTACATGCTCATTTAAGTATCAGTAAAGATAAAAGCAACTAAATTTAATAAATGTCAGAAATAGAGTAGAGACATGAGGAATACCTCCCATTTGGTACATTAAATTGGACATCCAATATTAATCCTCAAAAAAAGAAAAGGTTTTCAATAAACCCTGTCCAAACAAGAAGCAGATAGGCCATTTCCATTTGTATCTTCTCAGGGTCAGAACACCCACTAACCAAGCATCAAGAATTACCAAGTTCTCTCCTTACCCATGTGATTTACAGATGTCAGCCATCTTCTCTTTCATAACAAAATCAGCTGGCAGTTTAATCAAGAGCAGAATGAGCTGGCTGTAGCCCCAGGTAAACAAATGCGATCGTGGCCTAGAAGATGAGAAATTCAGTTTTAAAGCATTATTGATTTTCTTCAGAACATTATGGCAGATATATGCAATGAGAGGAGGAAAACTGAATGAAACATGTGCAGTCTCGGTAGAGCAATCACTCTGAAAGGCATTACAGGTAAAAGTTATTCAATCCTTTGGTTGTTTCTGCTGGACTCTGCAAAATGCTCCAAGGAGTCAGTGATCCAAACTGTCACACAAAATCTAACCCAAAAGCAGACCTGTTAAATCTTTCTGCTGCACTCAGGACCTTGGGTGAAACCCACTTTACCTGGGATTTCCTTCCTCATCCACAGTATTTGTCCTTTGTGGAGCATCATGAGAAACTGCCAAGCACAACCAGTCCAACCGTACAGACTCCGGCTGCAGAAGAGACCTAAGGAGAAATGGCCTGGAAAACAAAGTAGACATTAAAAAAACCCTAAAAAATCCTATATACTAGATATGGAGAAGCAGAGATTGTGTGTGGACAAATTAACAACAAAAAGGGGATGGAAAATTAAATGTGGAAAAGCCTAAAATTATTTGTGTCTCTAGAAACTGAGGCAACCACAGAAAATCAGCTTTGCAGGTTGTGTTCCCCCAGATTTGGTTTGGGGTGTTTTCTGGGGATTTTTTTTTTGTTTGGTTGGTTTTCTGTTTTTGTTTTGGTTTGTTTGTTTGGTTTGGCTTTTGTTTGGTTTTGTTTGTGGTCTTTTTGTTTGTTTGGGGTTTTTTTTTAAATGCCATCTAACCCAGGTACACTGAACTGCAGACACAGGAACAAAAAAAGTCAATTCCATTAAAAGTATTATTTAGGAAAACCCTTTAAAAACTAGAATCTAACCTAACAAAAACTCCAGTCTAAGACCAACTAAAACTGTCAGAATTACTTGGAACCTAATGCTAAAGAACATCAAGCAGCCAGATACAGAAACAATAAAATATGTCTCCAAAAGCCAAAAGAAAATAAACCTCCACACAGCTACATCATGAGGAGAGCAACAGATGAAAAGGATTCTACATTCCCCTTACCTTTTATCCTCTGGTTTTGATTTCATCAGACTATCTAAATATGCTAAAAAGTGAGCTGGATCATTCCTGCAAAGCTGTTTAATATCAGAAGGCAAAATAGAGGGGTGAAACTTGATCAAGGGCCGAAGAGCTGTTTCTCCAAATTTTTCATAAAGCCTGGAGAAAGAGAGAGGGAATAAAAACTATATTCAGTACCAAAGAGCAAAATAATTTTTTCAAGATCTCTTGCAAGTTCAAGGTAGTACTGAAAGGTGATCTCTCCAAGAGATTCCAGAAATTTTCATGACATGGTAAGTGAAGCAATTCCTGCTAGGAAGTTAACAAAACTGAAGAGAAAAAGAGGATTTGGGTACAAACCTTTGAGCATGTGCCAGCAACAGTGGGCTGTCATCCCATGGCCCCAGGTCATGCAGCAGCTTCAGTATTTTTAACATATCTTCACTTTCCATCGCTAAAGCCACTGGACTGTGACAAGTTAGTTCTGAAATAAATCAGTGCACAAGTGACAAGATATGGGCAAGTTTTTTTCCTTAACACACGCTGCCCCTCCTTTTGTCCTCTGCTCAACAACAGCTATCACTGCTTTCATGGTGAAGCTCAACACCCACCTCAATCCTGATGAAATGCAGGTATTAATCTGCAGGCACAAGTGCAGTCCAACTAAGGACAAACTGGGAATGCATACACTACTTTCACTTCTAGGGTTCTCAGAATCCAAGCAGTGAAGAGATTCCCAGAAACACAAATACCAGGCACGAACCCTCAAAGCAAGATTCTGCTGTTTAACTGCTCTCTGTTGGAGCAGAATCAATGCTAAGGCTTTAATTCACTCTTAAAAGAATTACATAAGGCAGAAGCTGAGTGCAGAGAACAGAAAAGTTCTGTTTTCCAATATTGTCATGTAGCTTTGGTTCAATGAAACTAAAGAGGCATCAAAAAGATCAGAAAGTATTTCACAAAGATAGGGAAAAATGAAGTGATCACAAGCCACTCATCTGCATGGAACCATCTACTCCATTTGGTTTTGTTTCATGTTAGCCACATTCCTTCACAAGTTGAATCTTCCAGTGCAAATGCTGAAGCCCCTCCCCACCCTTCTGCCTTCCTTCTACAGACTTGTGGTTCTAATTACGATGCTTTTGCTCTCAGAAGCACATATCTTTGTTTGTAAATAGGCTATGATCACTACAGAGTTCAGTCAACAAGGTCCACACAAACTAACAGGTTCAAAGTTGCAAAGTGGGGAGAGAACAATCTCTCCAAGTAGTTCTTTTTTCTAAGAAGTCACAGGTTATTCTGAGTTGAAAGGGACCCACAAAGATCATGAAGTCCAGCTCTTAAGTGAGTAGTCCATACAGGGCTTGAACCCACAACGTTGGCATTATGTTAGCACTATGTTCTAACCAACTGAACTAAAGTCTTCCTAAGGGAAGTATTTGGGGGAAAAACAGTAAACCAAACAACCCAAAACCAGAACAAAAACTCCCCCACACCAAGCATCCTCCCCCTGCCACATTACACACTGGCGGAAGGAAAATCTGCAGACACAATTATGAGTGCCTTCAAGGTTTTTTCTTTTTTTTCTCTCAAAGAGTCTTATTTCCAGTTTAAGAAGTAATACAATGTTCATTATTTACCTTTCAATCCTGCAATGTATGTTTCCCATACATTAGGGTTGGTGGCACACGTGGTTATAATACACTGCTTAACTCTCTTTAAATCCAAAAGGAAGAAGTAGCTCCGCATAAACCTACAAGCCAAGGTCCCTGCAGCTGCTGGTGGCAGACTTCCCTCAGAGCTCTCCTCAGCCTCACCACTCGCACAAGAAAAGACACGCAGCTCAAAGCACAGAGTTGTCAGCTCCACGAGATCTTTCAGAACATCCGGTTCGATGACACACGGAAGAGACACCCGAAAGCTGCAGCCCAGAGGCCCCCTCAAGTCAGTACCATTTTCACACATGGTTTTGCTTGCACAGGTTTCATCAGTATTTTCCTTTTCAATGCAGTCTTCCAAAACACCACTCTGTTCCTTGTCTACTGGGTTTCTGTCAGCTGGAGCCACTTGCAGGTTTTCCTCCAGGACTGCCCTCTGTTCTTCAGCACACACAGTCTTGCTTTTCTTAACAGCCAAAGCAGAATGCTCCTTGCTGCTGAATTTTTCTTCTAGATAGACAAGCCATTCCTGTAAGACTCTTCTCATACACTGAGGTTCTAACAAAACCAGGGGATCCTGGAGTTTGGCTCTGCAGCATAAAAGAGAAGTTTGCTAAGTTTAACAGTTATGAGATTGTGGAGATACAGCTAGAAAGCAGAAGTGAGAGCAGTGCTGAACTCATGTCAGAAGTGGACACAGTAACATTGCTAAGCCACAAGCCATGGCAGGCAGTGTGGCCTACCACAAAATAGCCAGCACAAGGGAAAGGCATGTTTGGTACGTATCTGTGCTGGTTAGTGCTAGCTTTTAGTTTTGCAATATTATTAAGAAACACAGATATGGTTGTTACAGTGATTACTGCTTATATAAGGATCTATTCTTACTTACTGCTGAAAAGGTACAAATACTCAGCTCTGTATCAATAAAATCAGCTTATTGCATCCAAGCAATCTGCCCTGTCTCTTCCATCGCCAACCATCACCTGACATAAGATGCCACAAGTGAAGTCTCAAATATGCTTTGTGTAACTATAGACCTACACTTGACCTAGAGCAAGTTGTTGGCTTTTTTGTGATTTTGAGTGCACCACACAGAATTTAGGCTACTCCACAATGTCTATATTTGATCTCAGTACATTTTGAGCTCCCCAGGATTTCTTTCAAAACGAATTTTTGTTTGCAATTTTGATTTTTTTAACTATGCCTGTAATTAAGCCAAAGGGATAATGCCAAAGGAGCTTTTAGTGGGTTTTGCTTGGTTTTAAAAAGAGGAATCAAATTATTCACCAAATGAGTCCCTGTCAGGTAATGTTAACAGACATTTAGAGCATCACTCTTATATGCATGGAATGAATGAACAAAAATTTTAGAAACCCACTAACTTTTTCTGCCCAAACCCAATGTATCTATACAGTAAAAAGCTTCTCTGCTTACACAGCTTCTGTTGTTGCAGCCTTGAGATCTCTCAGACGGTCCTCCTCAGGAAGCTGGCAGTTCTGGGGCTCTGACCTAGAAAAACACAACCATTTGAATTTTATCTGAAGTATTAACTTTAATAACTTAAGTGAGGATTTCCCAACAGATTTCCTCAACAATACAAATTCCTTTATTAAATAGAAAGCTTTCATTTGTAAGAATGAACAGCTCAACAGAAATTATGGATAAATCTGACATGAAGAGCAATAGATAATACTATTTTTGTGGCCTTCTATAATTGTTCTACTCCAACTACAGTAGATTTCTGGAGTTACTGAACAAAAAAAAAAGTAACATGCCACTGTATGAAAGTTAGTCCAAAATGGTAAATTAGCACTGAAATATGTAATTACTTTGCTCTGTGTTCATTGCCTTATCAGCTCTAAGAAAGGAGTTGGGAGAACCGGTGAAAGCCACCATAAGAATGAAGGCAGCTGGAAAAACCTAATGCCAAGTTCCTCATTCTGCTTGGAAAAGTTTTTCTTTAGGTTGCTCTCCTCAAGACATCCAGCAAATACAATTGCTAAGAAAATGGTATTTTGCACTCACTCTTTTTCTTCCTGGGGAGATGCTACCGGATTAACAGTTAACTCTGGCAGCTGCTCATCATCCTTTGCTTCATGCTTCCCTCTGGATTCAGGACTCATATGAAGTGTGCCAATCTTTTCCGTGGTTTTGCGTACAAAGCTGGAAACGCTGGGAATCACAAGTTCAAATGTTTAAAATCAAAAGTTCAAATGCGAGCAAACCAAGCACTTTTTCACTCAAACCATAATTTCAGAGACTTTGTAATCGGAAGAACTCTTGAGAAAAGGATGAGAGCAGTGATGCTCAACAGGAGCAAAACTTACTAAGAACCTGCTCAAAATTCATATTTCAGTCATGGTCCATACTTCTAGCACAGAATAGAAGCCTGAAGTATTTAACACTCTTGATGGAGAAACAGGATCACATACCAACATTTGATATAGATTTTGACATGTATTTGTATGCAAATAAGTGCAGATTGGCTACACTGTATCGTAAAGCTTTTAAACATAAAGCATCTTTAAGAAATTATGTCCCTCCTGGTGGCAAGAAACCACTTTACAATGCTTCAAATTAATTCTTCAGATTACAAAGCTCACCAAAAATGCCCTTTTCACTCAGCAGTCCCTATTCCAGGTATTTTATTGAAGAGGAAGCTCAATGAACATACTAGAACTCAGTTCTAGAATCTCTCTCTGCCACAAAGAGAACTAAGTCAACAAGATTTGAACAGAAAAATAAGCTTTCTGCTCCAGAACTAAAAAAAAAACAAACAAAAAAACCCCCAAAAAACAACAAAAAAAAACCTCCCAAAAACCCCAACCCAGCATCTTGTACTATAACAAGGTATAGCAAAAGTTGAAACGTGGCTGCAGAAAGCAGAAAGGATTCAAATTTAGCAAAACAATTGGACTTCAATGTATAGAAGGATTAAAGCTGAACTTTAAAAAATTGGCTGTAAATATGATAGTATTTTATTCAGTGATTACTTGGATGAAGTGAATATTTGAAAACTTAGCTTTCATTATTAGCAGAAACACTTATTACTAGTAAAATCCTAAAGGCTGCTTACGGTTTAGAAAGAACTCAAAACATTGCATGTGCTTGTGATGTTTATTCTGAGATCCTCACACTACTGATAGCAGCTACAATTCTTTGTTGCAGGACATGATTTACATACTGAAGTGATTAAAGGAAGGCTATGCAATTTTTCAGACCATTGCTGGGCCAGAGACACTTTAGCTAAGTAAGTAACATACAGCAAGTTTATCAGAATTTTAAGTTATGTATTTAACATCATCCCCTTAATATTTGTACCCCCACCCCCTCATCCCCTATCTTTTTTTAAACAAGTTTTAAAACACCAATGTGATTTATACATAAAATGGTCACAGATCTAATTGCACCAGGTATAGGCTACCATTATTCCACAAATATTTGGGAAACCTGTTTGATTCACTGAAAAGTTCTTGTGGGGATAGGACAGACCACTTTGCAAGTGTGTTTTAGCAATATCTATCTGCTTTGAATATTTTAATGTTTGTGCCCAAGCGACATAGGAAGCCTTCCCTCTAAATTCCAGAAAGGCAAAATCCCAAAACCATATTCAGTGAGTTTCCTTCGAATATAAACCACAGCCACAGTTTACAGGATAACAGTAAACATTCTTAGACACTAACAATTATTAACTGTTTAAAAACTGAGGTTGAAGTCTTGGCTCCACTGAAGTTACCAGCAGCTCTTTTTATCTTCACTGGAGCCAAAATGAAGATTTAAACTGCCTGGCAAATCTGACTGCATCTCTGGTGTTCCATGTTTGCAGAACAGGGTATGAATTAAACCACACAATGCTACAAATTCCAGGGACAGAAGAGGGAAAGATGTAATGGATGAGTGAACCTACTGCATGTTTTACCTTTCTTTGACAGCTTGGAGAGAGACGAGAGGAGATGGGGAACGGAATGACAAAGGAATATTGAATGGGAGAAATGTCTCATTCCGGTCAGCCTCAACCACCACAGATGCATGAGATACGTTCTCTGACAAATGGAATTGAAATAAAAAGTAATGAAACAGTGGCCTGGCAAAAAAATGGAACAGTGAAATGAACTGCAAGTCACTAATTCATTAATGGATAACCTGCCCACTGTATTTTCCTTTTTAATGCCCAAGAATCCATGAGGCCAGGTTTCAAGGGCCCTTTTACTACTGACTTTGAACCTAGTAAGTCTGCTTTATTAATAATGCTTTGGCTCTGTAGCAAGGCAAATGATGATCAAGGACAGCATGAAAATTATGTTCTAAAAGTAGACTTACAGCCCATTTAGGGGACAAAATCTTGATTTAATCCACTGAGTTATTTATACATCTACGAAAAATAAGTATTGTGGTATACATGAATTCACATTGCATGACTTCCAAAATCTAAATCACATGTGAACAGAGAGACATAAGTCATGATTAGGGTATAAATCACCCTCTTATTTGAATAGCCTTCAAAATCTAAGTGAGCCCACAGCTCTCTGGCTTTTGATAAGAACCACAGGAAATACAGAATCACTGAATATTTCCTTTTCTCTCCTATATCCCTAACAGTATCTACAATGTGTTTTGCTTAATCATTTCCTGGTACAGACACACACTATATCTTTAAGTGATGGCAACAAGAAAAAAGGGATCACTTTAAGCCAGGATGACACTGCATTTTGCAACAGCCAGCAGTAACCACAGCATTGAGAGGAAAAGATGCTGTGCTGTTACAGAAAATCTACCATCAGAATCCCTCTTGACAGCGCCTAAAGGTCACAACTGACTTTACAATTGGTTGCAAATAAGGCTGCTTTTGTTTATTATGCAGACTAGAAACCTAAAACCTCATTACATCTTATGTCATTGTGAGCAGGGAAACACTAAGTCCATTTCTTTCAAATACCAAATCAAGTACTCGTGCTTTGAGAAGCATCTAGAACTTCTCTACTTGGAAAGAAACAGCAAATTTGTCATCTCTTGCAGAATACACAGAACTTTTCTATCTTCTGACATTCAAAAATTAAGTCACCTGAATTCTGATATTTAATGTTGGAAATGATACACTTCCAAGTCTCCTCACTTGTTTTTATGGTGATGTGGGTAAAGAGGCACATGTACACCTAAGCGCTACCAACAGCGCATAGCTTAGTCAGCAGGACAACTCTACTGACAAGAAGGGGAGTAAATACCAATTTCTACACTCTCCCTCCCCATCGTGGTTTTCTCCAAACCATCCAAATTCTCTCCATCCTCAACTGGCACCTACTCCTTGCAAAAGCTAAAAAGTATTTTTATTGGAAAGGCTCTCTACCATACCTAGGACTAGGCTAGCTCGTCATCATCCCAGGTTTCCACATCCACTCCCAGTTCCAACCAGAGCAGAGAACAAGACCCATTACAGTCTCACTCTAGCTCAAGTCAAATGAAAGACACTTTTCAGGAAATAAAAAAGCTCCCTGGATGGGCTAAATGTTAGTTATTAAGAATTCTAGTACCCTGATGCTAAACACTGATGTTTACATGTGTAAGAGACGATCCCCTGTACAAAGGAAACCCTGCAAGAAAGTTAAGAACACTTATCAGAATCCTTCTGCTTTCCCTGAAGAAATGTCAGCCAGAATCCAGATTAAGAAGTTCTTTTTTGAAAAAAAGTATTACAAAAGGATATTGGCAGCAAACAAATCTTGTGTGAAGTTCAGTTAACACAGGCATAGACAGCTGAAGGAATCTTAGCATTAATGTTGGATTACAAGTGGAGGGGAGGGAGTTGGAGTGGAGTCCTGGCTTGATAAAAGCCCTCTGAACCTTTTGTTTCGTTTCTCTGGGTTTTGTTTACTTTTAAGCCTGGATTTCTGTGGAGCCAGCTTCTCAAACCAGTGTTTCAGGAAGGATTTTGACTGGAAGGTGGGGCGATTATTTCAATTGATCAAATTACAGGTATTAATAATGCATAACTTGATGGTGGAAAATAAGAGCACAGAGCCAACCCAGCTGAATTCTTGTAGAATAAACAAACACATTCAACTAACATATTTTCATTAAGAAACATTACCAAGTTCTAGTTGCTCGTCTTCATGGTGTGCAGGAAATTCTTTAAGTCTCTCATCTTCTGAGAACGTTTGACTGTGGAGGGAACATGAGTCTTCATCTGACTGACTGCCCCTTCGACTGATAACACGGTATATTCCAGAGTCTAAGACACTGAAGCTTTCCTGTCAGACCAAGGAGAGGAGTTAGACATTGTGGGAATTGTACTTCCTTTGTTAAACTTTCTGCAATGAACTCAACCAACTCTACCCACACAAACGACCTCACAGCATCTCATAATCCACTGCCTAGAAATCTCTTGTCTACCACATCAAGATGGTATTTACATTACCTGGCTTTTTAAACTTTCCTTTTAAACGCTGTTAAAGCGAAAGCAGGAGCTGATATTGCATTAATAATAAAATATTTCCCCTTTCTTGAAAAGCAACTGTATGTTTATTAGAAACATGCTTTGATCTTTTTCCTTAGAGCTTTCTGGTTAAGCTTCTGAGAGTGCAATAATTTTTAAAATAGGGCTAAGATAGTTCTGAGCACTCAGACATTCATTTTCATCACATAAAACTAGAGTTACAGCCGAGAGTATCTTTATTGAAACATGTTAAGACACTAAACTGAGCTGTGGAAAAAACCATCTTTGTATCAATCTTTGTCCACACCTCAAACACTAGCCCTAAAATAATATGGGAAAGAGGCAGAGGTCTGAGAATGCAAGAGGCAGAATGCAAGCAGTGGTGTTTCACACCTCTTCACCCCCCCTGGTTTTAGAATGCAGCATTACAAGCTGTAGTAGACAGGGTAGAAATGAAAGCCTCATCTTCCAAGTGAGCAACGAGGGGACTTTAAGCCATAAAGATAAAATCTGTAGATAACATTTTTGGCATTACCAATACACATACATGAGACGAAATACTGCTCCTTCTACTGCTGCATGCAGAATCTAGAGGTTCCAACTTTGAAATCATTTCTTCCAGTTGCACAATGAGATCTTGCTGGGTTGAAGCATCCAGCTGAGACTTCAAGTGCTCCAGCTTGTCTAGAGGCAAATTTTTTCTTGCCTAAAAGTAGCCAGTGAAAAAGAAGCATTATTATTTCCAATGCACATGTGAAAAACCAAAGATACCATATATGCAGGATAATTTTCAACATTAAAGTATAATGTTTAGATGACTTTTTAAAAACTCCAACAAAATGCATCTCAGTAACCATGAAACTTAATGGAAGGGGGGAGACAGGAAATACAGAAGTTGTATTGCACATTTACAGAGAGGTATTTACTTACTCTGCAAGAAATAATTGAATTTTGGAAGAGACAAGAGACCCTGGCAGCGAGGGTCCAGAACCCTCTTCTCATCAGACGCTCTATGCAGCGATCGACCAGCAGCAGGGAGAGGTGCACAACTTTCCCATTTGTATGCAGACAGAACAACTCACTCTTGTGAACTGCGACATCCTGAATATCTGCAAAACCAGATGCACAGCAACACCTGAAGGACTGAAGTCATTAATCAACACTCCTTTCTGTCCCTGAAAGAAGGTGAAAGCATACTCCCACCTGACTGCAAATGAGTGCAAAGCATGAGGGGCACAGAGAAAACAAACACTGAGGAGGGCTGACCTAGCATCTAACCACTGTAAAAAGCAGTGTCAAAACTTTCTAGAGTTGCATGTCCAGAAAACATTCAAAAAATACACTAAATTATCAAAAAGTTCCCTTTTACTCTAAGGGGAGATGAAAAATTAAAGCTTGATAACGATGACAAATACATAATTGTCAGCTTTGAAACAGAAGGAAAATATTCACGGGTAGAAAAACAACTTTGGCCTTCCAGCAGTTCTCAAACGCAATAATTATGCTGTATGCAAACACTCCACAACAAAGGTACTGCAAACTTAACACCAAAATGGGGGGAGGGAAGGGGAAGGAAGAGACTGACTGACAATAACTTTTGTAGGACTGTGCTACTAACCATACACACATAACAGTTTACGAGGGTTCACTCATCTGCCAAATAAATACATTCCCTGGATGCAATTTAGAGAGGTTTTAGGAAAAAACCCCATGTTTTAAGCTTTCAGCAGCCAGATTATCCTTCACAGGACACCTGACAATGACCCTGAGTAAAGAGAAAAGAGGAAAGGATACTGCAGGTTAATCACCTGTATCTTAACTACTGTATTTTATGAGGCACTCTACACCATGTTTTGTTTCTCAAGAAACATGTTCTCAGATCTGTGGAAGGAAGGGCTGGCTGGAGGAGGGAGATGGTTAATATTCAAGCATGTACCTAACAGATGACTAGTTTTTTATAACTATTCTGCAATCCAGCTGCAGAAACTGAGTTTGAAAAGCTTCCATGTTAGGCAAGAACTTCAGGAACGACCAGTGTAACAGACAATGTTACAAAGCAAAGTTCAAGAAACTTTAGTTTACCTTTAACTTCACTCCAGAGTAAGACTTGAACACTTTGGGGAAGAAAAATATAAATTCCTCTTTCTGTCCAGGTCACCACACAGTGCTCACTGTAAGCAAAGCAAATGTTAATGGAGCAACAGTCAATTGTGGTAAAATACAGGTAAAATTTTAAAAATTATAAAATATGCAGGGATGGTATTGGCTTAAATATAGCAAGTGAGATGTGAGACAGGTGTTTAGCATACTTGGGAAATTCTTACAGAAAAAGCTGATGTTGGTAATATTAATTAGGAGAATATATAATTTTTTAAGCCTATTTCATCAACAGGAGACTATGCTGTCAAATACTCACGTCAAATACAGCAGCTTAGGGAAAGATAAAGATTGTGGAGAGCAGCTGGAACCAGTATAATGAGGATCCTGCCTGCAAAATAAAATTATTATCAATTACAAGCATAATTACAATAACATCACTTTCTAAAATTCTTAATCTTGTAAATACATGGCTGGCTTAAATAAATATAGTCTCATGCCAGCAGTATTCACTGTGCTCACACAGACACAGCTGCAGAGTCAAGGTTTTGGCAATAATTGCTGGTTATACCTCTTAGAGGAGACTGTATTAAGATGACAACCAGGATTAACATTTGACTGCAGTAGGAGTTTATTTAGTCTTCTCAGCATTAATACAGTTCCTTCCAGCTCATCTGGAAGTCCAGAAAAAGCAAGTTTATCATTGATAACACTCATGTTTCTACCTGAGAGTAACAACAGGGAGAGGTGGTGATGAGAGCAGCTGCTTGAACTGATGTGTGCTTTGCACTTCTCCATCAAAGTTCACCTCCCACATCCTCGAGCCAGGTCGAGCACAGTATATTAATGGCTGCTGATTCCCACTGTTTTTTCCAACGGGGAAAAAACATGCTCCAAATTCTCCATCTCTCTCTTTATTGCCAATTTTCCAGAACTTCTCTCTAGAGGGCAAAAAATATACTTGTTAAATAAGGCAGCATTAATAAAGGCCCAAATTAATTTTATGTTTTTCTTGAATAATAAAAAAAAACTAAATCCTAGCTGCTGAATTGGTTCCGGTGCTGAAGAAAAAGTCTGTAAGGACTATTATAAAGCCTACACAAAGTTTATACAAGACAGGGTGCAGAAATATTCATTAGTTGAAATGAATGCTCAGATCTAAGGGGGTTTTTTTCAGCAGAACCAGTTGTTCAGCCTGGTAATGGGAAGGTGTGAACATTCTCAGAAATCATTTCCAATCACATGAAAAATAAGACAGTGATTATGAATAGTCAGCATGAATTTATGAAAGGGAAGTCATGTTAATGGCCCTCTACAACAGAATGACTGGCTGGGTAGTTGAGGGGAGGACAGTGGAAGTTGTTTATCTCGACTTCAGTAAAACTTTGGGCACTACCCCTCCCAGCATCTCCAGGAACAGACTGAGGGAGCATGGGCCAGGTAAAGAGACATTGATGTCATTTCAGAAACTGTGTGTGACCCTGTGAAGTCCAGTATTTCAGAAATAAAATACAACTTGCCTCTCAGTATCACATAAATAAGTGCGGGTAAGTGAAGATATGAGCAGTCTTCCATCCAAGTAATCAAGCTGAACCACCCGAGAATCTACAGTGGTTATGATCTGGACAGGAAACATCACAAAAGTAGCAGCAGCCTACAGTTAAAAAAGAAAAAAAAGAAGGAAAACATGCTGGTCTTCAGTTCCAAGTAAAGACCGTTTCATTACGTTAAAACTGGAAAATTCGGAAAAGACTCATGTATGCTATGAATCCACAGCATAAGACAAAGCAGTTCCTTTCTTCTCTATTTGTACAAAGCAAGGTTTCAATGCTCAGAAGCACAGAAGTAAAAATCCTCCTTTTCCCAAAACAGTTATTGAAGATTTAAGAAAAAAAAATCATATCCCTGTAGCATCCTGATTTTTTTCATAAAGGGTCTTTTTTCTGCAAGATTAAGAGAGGGTTTTATTCCTGCTATTCCAAGCTTTGTGCTTTTTTTCCAATTCTCACCACAGGTACTTTGAGCTAGCAGTTTTATGGAAACATATCTGAGAGATTAATCGATACAAAAAACTTCTATTGGAATTAGGTTGTTCACATAAGCTCAGCTTGTCGGCTACCCTGCCACAAATTATCCAAATACTATTTATCATACCAGTGTGTCAGTTTGCATGGGTGGCTGAACAGTCTCAGACTTATGAATAAGGAAACTCCTGGGAACTGCATTTAAATTTGCTGTCAGACAGTCAGTATTTTTACCAGCTTAGAGTTGTTTTCCCTTCTTAGGAATATGACAAAGTGCATTATCTGAGAAATCCAACAGTCCTGTTCCTTTAACAGGCGTGAGCACACACAGATTCTGGGGGCCTTGCCCTTCTCTCCTCCCTCTCTTCCCACAGCTGACTTTCCCCCCCCCGCTCTCTCTTTAAATGTAATAATGGTCTTGCTACTTTTAAGTAAATTATCCATCAAAATATTCCATGAGGGCTAAAACGGACCTGGAGGAACACAGCTACTTCCAGCTTCTGGTCCTTTTTATGGATTAAAAGGAGAAAGAAAGGACCCAGTAGTGGTAAAACCTAAACAACACTCGAAGGCCAGAAATCAGGCTGCTATCACTAACAGGTGTGTCCTTTGCACAAAATATAATGGATGTAGGCTCAATGACCACCTACCATTTATTTTACCTAATCCAGATGTTTAAGAATTAGAGCATCCAGACAAAGCCAAGCAAAATCAGAGTCTTAAGACTGCTCTATCAGACCAACAGCTGAATGGAGGACTAAAACAAACAACTGAACCTGTAGCTGGAGTCTAAGGAATCCAAAAGGCTCAAAAACACCAAGACCCTTAACTCGGATACTTTTGAACTCCAGGAAGCAGCAGATTGACCAGTTTTTAATTCTGAACATTTGAAAGCATTTTCATGTTGCATTACCAGGATAGATAGAAGAAGGATGGGGGAAGTTCAGGGGTCAGGATTTCTCTTGTTGTCTCAAGAGACTGGTTCTTCACCCCAGTAGTTAAAGCTACCAGAACTTCATCAGCTGCAAGTCCTGCTCTGTCCCACTTTACTAAAATAAACAAAGAGACTCCACACATCACCCCCTGTGAATTAAGCTCAAAGTATGCAACACTTTACCTTCCCTTGTTTCGAAGTGTTAATCTTGATGGCTGATACTTTTCCCACATGATCTCCTACAAAAACTCGAAGGGCAGCTGTATCCCAGCACAGAGCTGTGACTTTCCTGCCCTTGTGCTCAGAGGAAACATAAATCCGTTCTGGCTTCCCACGACGTTCCTGATTCAGCTCCCAGACTACTACAAGGCCTTGGCTACAAGAAGTTAAAAAGAGAATACAGTTTGAAAATAAGTCTTCCAATGTTTTATCAGTTGATAAAGATGCATTTTCCCAAAGAATGAGGAGATCCAAGAGAAGCAGAACACCTCGGAGCTCGTTCTGTTTGAGGCTGCATTCTTTCAAGAAGCATCACACTTAATTCTGGAGAAGAATAAGTGTTCTTCTTTGCACAACAACGCATAAGCAGCTTTGTAAGGCTACTCTTACATTTATTACAAATGCCCGTGAAAATGTGGAAAAATATTTAAATGGATTTTAAGACATGTAAGTGGAATTCACTACCAACCTCACTCTACCATGTTAATGAAAATTCTTCTTTTGATGCTGAAAGGTCTTGGAAAGACATTTATCATCATAATTTCACATGCATGAGCTCTGCCATAGATGTTCTGTTACAAAAATAATACTTAATCTAGAACGATTATTTCAGAAAAAAGAAGTTAAGCAAACCGTCTGTGCACAGAATTATCCTGTAGCGGCCTCTACCACTTCATCTGGTAGGTTAACCCTGCAAGTTCTCAGCAGCTGTCCAAGTCTTAAACTTAAAGCTTTATAAAAATATTTATTCAGTGCTCCAGTTTGTGAGTACATCACTCACCTGGTGGCAACAGCAACATAGTCTTCATCATGCAAACAACAAGCCACTCGGGAAATGGCACCTTCCTGAAAGCAAGCACAGGAGTAAGAGCAGGTAAAAGTTATTCCTGTACTGCCTCTACCACTGTGCAGCTTTTATCTTTAAGATATAAACCAGATCCATGTCAAAACATGCTATCACTCTGTTGTGATGTGGTTGGTTTGTACTGCTTGTTTGGGTTTTGTTTGCAAACACTGAGCTTACTCCAAGGTGCAGCTGACAGCAACACGACATCATGAGCAAGGGCTGCAGTGCACTCTCTGATTTCGAACACACAGAAATCACTCTCCTGCCCTCACACCTTTGGAAGTTGTTTTGACAGAATTAAGTGAGGTGCTCCCAACCTTAAAAAACTGGCTGCATTCATGCTATACTGGAAGCAGCAGTGGCTCCCAGGAAATAGCACCTGGCTGTAGAAACAACAGGTGAGATCCTGTCTCATGATCTCTTCCAGCAAAAGCAAGTCAGCCTATCTTATCTTCACTTAGCCAGGTATGTCACAGTTTGGACATTCAGACACTGGGAGTTATCTACTTGTGAGTTGCTCTGGTTTCATATTCAAAATTTTCTCCTAATCCTTAAATATTCATGTGACTGTGTTGCTGCTGTTAAAAGTAAGCATTTGAAAAACAAAGGTCTGAAACTCTGAAATAATTCCTTTTACACCTCATGGCATCTATTATACCACACACTCTGGGGATATACTCCAGAAGTACAACCTATTTTAAACACAGCAGTCCAAAACTTCACCTTCTTTGGACAATTCATGAAGCTGAAGACATCTGTTGACTCTTAATAAACATTAACCTGAAATAATGTCTCTTTCCCAGCCCCATTTTCAGAAACTTCCATTTAGCATTCTTTACCCTTACCTTGTGAGTGAGAAAGAGTCTTTGCTTCCAGCCATCCTTCTGGATAAGGTTTAGTCCTCCTCCTGAGCTGCCCAGAGCCAGCCATCTCTTTGACACATCTATACATGTGCACTGAAGGAATAAAAATCATAATGCACAATCTGGTAAGTTCTAGCCACACAATATTTTTCTTGCATTATTATGCGGGGGTTTTTTAAAAGGCTTCATTGTTTGCCAGCTGTGTGTGGCACTCCTGAACCACTGGCAATGAAGATTATTAAGGAGCACACTTTACAACTGGAGCAAACAGTATAAGCTGTGCCAGGCAGTGTTATGTACCCACAGCTGCAGGAGAGAAACATACACAGAGTAACAGGGTTCTTTATCTTCACTCTATCTTCCCAAAGTACTCCCCTCTCATAGGATAGCATGCACACACCCAAAAGAATTAGATTAATCCTGTGGCTTAACCAAATGATTAACCAAATGGGGTCATTAGTTGAATTTTTAAAAAAATTTAAAAACCAAAAAAAAGCCATACACCACAAGCTCACCTTAAGACGACTGGAATCCAGCCTGAGTGCAGAAAGCAACGGATCCAAACACTCCAGCTCTGCCAAGACATGGTTGTAAGAGTCTGGAATTACTGGCACAGAGGCCATGGATGCACACAACTAGTGCTGCTCACTCATGGGTATGTTACAGCATCAACCCTTAGCTGTACCTGCCAAAAATACAGTTCTTTATTAGTTTACTTTTTAGTATATATAGCTGGTTTTCTGTGCTTAATGAAACACCAAGTGTTTTCCTACTCAAAAAGCATCAGGTTTCAGTTTGCCAAAAAGAGGCCCAAAGGCTGGAAAATCACACCTCTGTTTCACTTATGAGAAGTTTTTGTTCAAGTTCATTTCTGAAAACTTAACCTATCAGATATCCCACCTGGAAATACTTAAACTTGTAGTCATATTTACATCTGCCTGTGAAACAAGTTCTACCTACGGAAAAAGTCTTATTTTACAGAAAAATGCACTTTTCCCCACAGCATGCACCCTTGATTTGAAACTAACTTTCTCAAGGAAAACATTTAGCATTGGCTTTTTTACCTTCACCACATTCTTCCCCAAAATTCAAGGACTACTATCCTCAAGTTATACCAACTTCAGAATTAGCTACAATTGTGCATTTTGATACAACTATAAGCTATCCTCTCCACAGTACCTCTTTCCCAGCATATAAGAGATAACACAGAGTGAAAACCAAGAATTAAATAACCATCGAAATCACAACCTCCTATTTTTCCTAAGCAGCACATATTCAAAAATAATTTTTGTTGAGCTTAAAGTTTAAACCTGTACATTGCTTAACAAAACCCCAAACCTGTTACACTGCACAGACAAGTCCTGGAATTTTTAAGTAACCTTTAGTATGCTATCCCATAAATTAAGGAACTCCCTCCCACAAAAGCAGTCGTGGGGAAATCTACATTTCCTCAAAAGAAAAGTGAGCGCTCACTCTCACCAGGCACTAGGAAAAGGGAAGAGGCACATTTAGCCAACGAAACTGAAAGTTGTTTCTTCAAAATTCTCAAAACGTCTTAAAAACCTTAATGGCCACTTCTACCCTCCCCACTCTCTGCCCCACCCCGCTGTGGCCCCGAGCTGCCGGCTGGGGCTGAGCCGCGACCCCGCGGGACCTTCTCTCCCGCACACCGCGTAAGGAGAAGCATCGCAAAGCGCAGAGGAATGCCACAAACCGCTTCAGAAATCGCGGGCAGGGCAGGGGGCGAGAGCCGAGCCCCGACGGGGCACAGCCGCCAGCCCGGGGAAGCTATACAGCCAGGAAACACCGCTGGTCCCCGGTCCCGGTCCCGGTCCCTCAGCGCTCACCCTCTCTCTCTCTCCCGGTACCACCGCCGCCGCCTCCAAACAGCGCGGTCACGTGACCCGCGGAAGGGCGGGGCGCGGGCGCGCGCACCCCCTCCGCGCTGCATCACGCGCCGCCCGCGCGGGCGGAGGAACAGGGGG
>VZRR01011621.1:495146-635957 GCA_013398015.1 Oreocharis arfaki
CGCCCCGCCCGCCCCATGGCCCCGGCGGCGGCCGCGGCCCGACCCCCGTAGTGCCGCTCCCGCTCGGAGCAGCTCCCGGCGCCGCTCGCACGGTAAGAGCCGCCGGCGCGGGGTGCGGGGGAACGGCGGGGCCGGGCAGGCCGCGGGGCCCGATCCGCCTCACGGCCGCGTTGCCCCGGCGATCCGTCCCCGGGGGCGGCGGGACAGTGTCGCGATGGTGCCGCGGCGGCCTTTGGCCTCCCGCGTTTCCTCCGTGCCCGGCGGACGTGTGACGGTGGCCGGGCCGGAGCTGCGGTGAGAAAAGGGACGAAAGGGGCTGCGGCACCGCCGATCTCCTCTCCCCGGGGCCGCGGGGGGTGGCGGGGAGATGGCAGCTCTGCGCCGGCGGCACTGCGGCCGAGGGCACCAGGATTCGGCCCGGCGCTTGGCCCGGGTGCGGGAGGCAGACAAAGAGGTGCTCTGGCAGCGCCTTCCGCGCCTGCTGCTGGGGGTTCCCCACCGGGACCGTGCAGGTGTCCTCGGGCCCGTCTCGCCGCACGCTGACATCCCTCCCGGAACGTGGGTGATGCGGATCGGGGGAAGGCCGGGCTGGCCCCTGAGGACCGTGGATCTCCTCTCGTTGTTCCCAAGACAAGCGGCACTGCTGCCATCTCTCCATCTAGCCGAGCTGTGACCCGCTGACAGACCCCTGCCACCCCTCGGGGTGCTGCTCTACCCCCTCCCGGACCTGGCAGCGTCTCCGTGCCGCTGCGGGTCAGGCTGGGCCATTGGCACAGATATTCCATGATTCTGCTGTTGCCTGCGGGGAGCGGAAGCCTAGCAGCAGCAAGGCTTGCATTGATCTGTCAGAGCTTGCCTGCCAGCCCCTGCCCACCCTGACCAAGTCAGGATTATTAAAACGTGTAAACGTTTCCTTTATTTCTGCTCAGAACTCGACAAAACCATATGGGAAGAGACTGGAGTGAAATGCTGATAATGGAGAGTGTTCAGAACAGGTGTTGAAAGGAACAGAGATGAGAGGTACCTGGTCTTAAAAGTGGTTAGGAAGATTCACAGCAATGGAGGAAGGATAGCTATTGAAATTTCATGGTATTTCCAGAAGCTGTGTTTGCTCCTACAGACCTGGGAGGGGAGGGCTTATAAGTGGATAAGCATACAGAACATTTCTTTTGGTCTATGCCAGCACTGAAGCTTCCTGATAGACCTTGCCCATTGTACACTGCAGCTGAAATTAACATCCTTAAGACAGGCTTGATGACAAGTTGTACCTCATGGTTAGGGCTTCTGGTTGATCCAAGTGCTTTTAAAACTGTTGACCAAGCTCTGCTGATGGGGAATTTAAAATAAACTGTCTGACCTTCCTGTTCTGGAGGATACTTGAACCAGCAGCTGAAGAACTCTACTGCTGGAGCAGATTAAAATTATCACTTAAAGCTGCAAAATAACAACATTTCTCGGTGTGCATGTGGCAGTTCTTGCCCCCCCGGAGCAGCAGTGTCATCGTCCACAGTACTGATTCCTGCAAACTTCAGTTGTTAAATGTAGAGGTTATGGGATTTGGGCAGGCACAAGTAGATCATTGATGGCTCTCACTCTGCTGCATAGTAAGCCTTACATGTCCAAAAATAATAATAAAAAAAAAAGGAACCTGAGCTGTGTACTCTGTGTGCTTTGCTTAGCAAGGATGTAGTCTTCCCTGTAGGAGACAGGGAAGGGAATCCTCAAGCAAGATTCCTATTTTAGAATTTTTCTTGTACTTATTGTAACAAGAAGCCATTTTGTTTCCATTAGTGACAGATGGTAACCTTCCTAAATCCCTATTATCAATAGGTTTTTTTATTCTTTCTGATGTACTGTTAAAAATACAGCTCAGGGTTTTCTCCATTTTGGGTAATGCTTACTGTGCTTGTGAGTTGTATCATCCCACTGCCACTGTAAATTACTGCAGGAAAAAGGAAGCACAGCAGTGACAGAAAGAAGAACAGCATGAGCCAGTGTGCTCACCCTCCCAGAAGGTGGAATGAGCCACTTGTGGGATAATTGTGTTCTCACAGATTGCACACTGCAGGGTACTAGAACGGCTCTAAAGGAGAAGTTGGTAGCTGCTGATCCTTTGCTTCTGTAGTTAAAAGACTGGGTGTAGGTAGGTGAAATGGCGTGGTAGAAAAGCAGAGCAACTGGCATCAGAATGAGCCTGACTGTGGAAATGCTGTCCTTTTTCTTGCTGTTCTGTACAGGTTCAATGCCTTTGCATTTTGTGGCTTTGGCTCCACTGCATTGGCTAATTATGACCTTAAAGGACTATAAAGTAACAAAGGGAGAAAAACATCAAAATCCCTTGTCTTGCACGTGGTGAGGTTTCCAGTCTCTGAGAGTCTGTGGCCAGCAGCCTTTTTCCAGTAAGGATAAGGTGCTGATGAGACTGCAGACCTGCAACAGGAAACTACATAAAATGGTTGTGTGAATAGCACTGAAAGGGAATAATGCTGCTGGGAGACTGTAATGGATTATGCCAGGGAACAGTCCTGAAATCATGCCATGCAGTTTTCTTTGAGAAAGAAGTATTACCAAGGATGCTCTGAATGTGGCACAGCGTGTTCTAGTGACTGCTGCAGTGGTGCTGATGTGAAACCCCACATTCAGCTCAGCATGACTGAACTCTCTGGCAAAGCTTCGGATGGCTGGAATGGTGAAGGAGCAAAGCGTAAGTGCAGAGCCCTTTTGCCATTAAGTCTTTCCATCTAGGATTTGCACAGCAGCTTGTAAGACTTCTGCTAAAGAGAATGCTATGCTACTCTCCAAATTGTCAGAATGAAATACCCTATCTTGCTGCTGGTTGGTGTTTTGTTGTTTCTTGGGGTTTTTTTAAGAAAAAAGTAGGTGAATTTAAATGCTTAGAACTACCATTTTGTGATACCTACTAGGAGTGTGATAGCTGATGCAGGTTACAAACTGAAGTTTGGCGTGGGTCCCAGCAAATATTACAGGTATTCTAAAGCACGTGAAACATCCATATCAGCATTGAAAAATATTCTTTTGAATATCAGTAGTAAAGTTTATTATACACAAAATACAGCAATTGGACGTACTAAACATTTTCAGCAAACTTACCGAAGATGTAAATTTTTGATAAGTGTACAACAGTATGTTTGACACAGTGTAATAATACTTGCCATATCCTTTATCTCTTGAAAAATTTAAGGCTGTAGGGTGAATCTGGAGAGAGGAATTATAGTGACTCCTGGGGAGAACAATGCAGCAAGTATCCAAAGGCTTGTTGGTTTGAGACTGCTGGCAGAATTATCATTGCGCTGTAGTACGTGCAACATTAGTTACTCAGACTTTGGAGGAGAGGGACTGGCCAGCTGCAGTCAAATGTACAAAACATTGTTCAAGCCTTGAGCTAAACCCACCACAATAAGAACAGCCCAGTCTTACTGGGCTGCCTTACCTTTAGCACAGCGAACTGAAAATCCATGATTTTCCACATACCGTGTAGCCTTCCCTTTTCTGAAATGACTTAGCATCTCCCATTCTCACTGAAGAAGGGAATTGCTGCCAGTGCCAGAGGAGATTTGGAATTTGTCGTTGCTTAGCTTCAGTATTCTTCTGAACTTGAAAAACCAGTAAAGGAACAGTAAAACAGGAAAATTTAGTTATTAGTTTAAATGTAAGATTTGTGGGTCTTTTACTGGAGCAAAAGCAGTATCAGCAATATAATTAGATGGATTATTTAGGTAGCTGGGAGTATTTTGTTTAAACAAATTTGCTGATTGTACTGAAAGAGGGGAGTGTGTTTATCTGAAATACTCCCAAAATCATATAGGCATGAACAAGTAAAAGTGGGCTGTAGTACTTTAATATAGATAGGAGTAGTGAACGAGTTACAGCAAAAATAATTACAGCTAATCAGCTCAATTGTATGTTTTTAATAGCTCATTGTAGCCACAATGGCAACGTCATCTGAAGAAGTGCTGCTGATAGTGAAGAAGGTGCGTCAGAAGAAGCAGGATGGAGCTCTGTACCTGATGGCTGAACGCATTGCGTGGGCACCCGAGGGCAAGGACCGCTTCACTGTCAGCCACATGTATGCAGACATCAAATGTGAGTGCACGCTGCTCCTGCTGCAGTCAGCAGTATTGCCCTGGATATGGAAATATAACACAAAGCTCACGTGCCATATAGTGTCTGGTATAGCTAAGTGAGGAAGGTTGCAAAGGTGTGGAGCTCTGGCTACTCTGTAGCAGCAGAGAGCAGGACTGTGGTGGAGTATCACCAGCTTAAGGATGGTACCACAGAACTTCTGTAGTCTTCAGATGTTTAACTTACACTGCATTTACTATTAACTTTGATAAACTTCTGCAATAAATTGAACAGAAAAATAATCTATGCCATATGCTTGTAGAGGGAAGGGTGGGAGGAGGATCGAGGAAGCGTATAGGATTTTCAGACTAACACAGCAACTATCTGGCATGTCATCTGTTTAACTCAGTATCTAAAGCTGTTTCGATTTTCATATAAAATGAACTCTGTTTTTTTTCATCCAACAGACCATAGCTTCAGAAGTGTCAGCTTCTGTAGTTTGGCCTAGCTGGTAACATTCCGAATAAGCATTTGCTGTTGCAACAGCAGAGTACTTGCAAGTCAAAACTAAACAGTAAATGTCTATAGCGTGCTGCCTTTCTGGCTCCAGTTAGTGCTCATATTTCATGTGCTGTAGTGCCAAAGATGGAATAAGAAGTAAGTTGTGTGCGTCACTTGGTAATGGTTTAGTGATTATTGCTGTTTAAAGTCACATACAAGCACTGCAGCATGATCAAAAGTGTGTGATAAATCAGAACTAAGATGCTATTTTCTTAAATATGAATGTGATAAGAAGTTTAAAAGCCCCGTTCACCTATAATAATCAACTTTGTGAAGGTTTTATTTAGCTATCAACTTACACTTAAGCAGCTTGTATTTTAAATATGTACATGTATAAGCATTGAAGTATTTTTAACTTGGATGAAAAATGCGCTTTTTGTCATGTGAAATAAAAAAAGGCTGAGACGTATTTGTAAATGTGTAATAGAGAAGGTGATTTTGTGTTGACATCTGTTTCTTGTCTCCCACTTGCACTGGAAAAAGGGCTGATATTAAAAGTTAGGTTAGTGCCCTTTGCAGTGCTTCACTAAAGTCACTATAGCACAGCAGTCCACAAGCATAGCTGTCTCGGCCTCTGCTCCCTCTGGTTATGAGGATGGAAGCAGGAATTAGGTTTTTTCTTATGAGTCATGAGGGTGTAGCAGTACCTTGGAGGCATTGGTGGTTGACTTGGGGAGCAGTAGTGGCTAACTGCGCTTAGCTCACCACTGGAAACTGGGATCCAGATGTGCTGTTACCCACCCTGCCTCTGCTTTCCTACCACTATCCTTCCGTGGGAGCTGGGCCAGCTGGAAAAACAAAAGGGGGTGCTTTTCAGTGGATCAGCCCTTTGGTTCATCTTGCTGCACAAACACTAGCAATCATACAAGAAATGCAGCAGGAAAAAGTGGAAAGGGGGAATGAGGTCACCTTTCAGCAGCAGCCTGGATTGGTTCCAGGTTAAAATGTCCAGGTGATGACAACCTCATTTGCAGCAGTTTTCTAATGGATGCTGTGAGGAATGCAAAGACGAATCAGGACTCCTGAGCAGGAGCTGAAGGATATTGAACAACAGGCTGCTACTGTCTGTGTCTTGTATTTTAGAGTGAACAAGGTGCAGGGTTCAAACTAATTCAAGGGGAAGACTGACTGTTCCACTTTCATGGCTGCAATTCACACACAGGATAATGGTATTTAATTGGATGATGAGGATAACTGCTTATAAGCAAATACTCTAGGGAAGACAGTTTCTTGTATAAGCTTACTGTCTGTCTCTCTGCGATCTAGGCCAGAAAATCAGTCCAGAAGGTAAAGCTAAAATTCAGCTGCAGCTGGTATTGCATGCAGGGGACACAACCAACTTCCACTTCTCCAATGAAAGCACAGCGGTGAAGGAGCGAGATGCGGTCAAGGATCTTCTTCAACAACTGTTGCCCAAGTTCAAAAGGAAAGCTAACAAAGAACTTGAGGAGAAGAACAGGTAAAGGGAAAGGAGCCTAAAAGTTCATTGTTTTTTTCTATTCTAATTGTTAGTTAATTATCGTGTATTTCTTTTAACAGTTGTTGTTATTTCAACATCATGAATGATACAGCATTTGTTTCCCTAGTAAAAATCTCCCTGCTTTCAATTTCAAGGCAGTTCCTCAAGACTTGCATAACTGTCACATGTTGAGACTACACTTGTGTGCTTAGTGACACGTTCTTGAGGTGTAAAGGCAGCCAGTCTGGCTGCCATCCGGTCTTCCTTATCCATAGCTATGAGAGGAGAGCACCCACCTGGCAGTCTGTCTCTTTAGTCTTCTTAAATATATATGTATCAGTTAGAAAAGCTGCTTGAAAGATTTTTTTTCCTTTTCCAAAAATTTTGTGGAGCCTGGTGGTTTTTTTTTGCTCCCCATAGAGCCTCTTCCCCTTCAAATCAAGGCTACTAAATTGTTAGGTATTTTCATGCATCTGACTTGAGATAGTGCAGTTTGTTACTTGGCATACAGGATGTTTATTCTAAGAAATGTTTTGAGAAGATGTTGAGGACCTAAGTCCTTTTCCCAAATAGGCTCTTGAGATGCATTTCCGTTCCTTTAAAATGTTTGTGTTAAACCACTCCCTGTGGCCACAGAGCTCCCTTCTCTGTATCTCCCCCGATGAGTTTCACATCATTCTAGTGTCTCCTGTGAATCCTGTGTCTACTGGCTTCCATTTCCAAAGACTGTTCTAGCTTTGAACATAGCTAAGTTAAACCTAGATTTTTCAAAACATGAGAGCATTGCCTCATGGGACAGACTGGATCTTAACAAGGAGATTTCCCATCAGAAGAGCAAGAGTCCTTGTGCTGGAGCTGTGACACAATGAGGATTAACTGGTTCCAGTACCGCAGCAACCACTAGGGTCTGCAGCAGTGCAGCCTGCTTTGGCACTGTTCCCATACTCGTTTCTTTATGCTATGTGCCTTATTTCTGACAGTATTGGTGCTGAGAACAGGGGCAGCCTTAGCTCTGAATCTTTGCCTCCTTAAATGGAATTTTACAGCATCACACCATGCAGTATCAGGAGCTTTTCTAGTTACTGAAAAGCCAGAATCTCTGCACATACTCAGCCATAGTGTGTTCTCTTGATTCGAAGTCCAAGTCTAGTGATGGGGCTTCATTAGCTTAATTGCAACAGATAAGGCAGAAGTTGTGGAAGGGTACAGCATCCAGAGTCCCCACGGCACTTCCTCCATGTGTTGATATGTGGGAGTTGGGTATGTACCAAAATTCCAAGCTTCAATGAAATAACCAGAATAACAGACTGCTTTCTGCTGCACTAATTTGTAAGAATTGCCACTAATCCATACTTATGACAATAAGGAAAACTAGAGGAACTCTGATGGTTAAAACATAATAGGGATATCCAGCCACAAAGTTTTCATTTCCACCTCATTCTACTTCATCCTTAGAGCAGCTAAAGACTTTCGTTTTGTCCAGATTGCAGTTTACCCATGTTCTTCCCTAGACCATGTATCCATGTATGGATACTTATGTATCCATAAGACTCCTGATTTTTTTCATTGCTTGCAATTGACCAAGACCTTGAGGTACATGCTAAAGACTGATGAGGTTATTGACAGATCGTGAACACACATGCACGTTTCTCTGAAAGTAGCCCAGTGGGTTTCTAATAAGGTACAGAGCTGTAAAAACAGCTGCTTAAACATGAGGGAAGATTCAGGTGTGTAGTCTTTGCATTTTGGGTAGTAAGGGTGATAACTTCTGTAAACATTGCTCCCTGGTAGAAGTAGTGACACGGAATGTGTCTCACCCTTGTGCTGTGATTAAATGCTGAAGATCCTACTGTCACCACAGAAATATAAGTGAACAACCATCTCAGAGTAATGTGTTTTAAGGGATCTTATCTCATTTTGTGATCTATACTCTTGCACTAGAATAGAGATCCGTAGCTACTGAATTTTAAGATCTTAAACCAAGAATTGGACAGTGCTGAAATCTCTGGTTTTTCTCCCCCATCATACTTTTGTTATGGAACAGCAAGAAAATTCACAGTACTTTTACAGTTCCAGTCTTGGTGTGCAAAGACACAAAAGCACTACAGACTATTTTAGGACAAGACATGAATCCCATGTTAACTTTTTCTTAGACATTACTGTTTTCTAACATTCAGTGGTAACATCCATTTCTTGAGTCTTTTCAGACAAACAGTGCTTTTGACATTGGTCGTTTACACAGTCTTGTTAAGAAATGCACAGCATTTTGAAAGAAAAGTGGTTTCTGTTCCTTTTGTGAACTCGTGTTAGTTGTGGAAATACTAGTGATTTATTCTGCAGTGTTTCAATTCTATTCAATACATTCTTTTACCAGAATGCTGCAAGAAGATCCTGTTTTGTTTCAGCTCTATAAAGACCTTGTTGTGAGCCAAGTAATCAGTGCTGAAGAATTCTGGGCCAACCGTTTAAGCCTGAATGCAGGGGATAATTCTGCAGCACCTAGTAAGCAGGATGTGGGCATCTCTGCAGCATTCCTGGTACGTTGAACCTCTAACTTATAGGATTTTAGAGCAGACAAATTGGGGAAAGTGAGAGTTCTGCTCATTCACTTTATTCCCATATACATGAATGTTGTACTTTCCTGGTTCCTCAATATCTCTCTGCTATTTCAAATGAAAAAGAGAAAAAAAGAAGTTTCCTGCTAATCTGCAACCTCTAAGTTTTGTCAGTTTAAGATGCCAAATTTAAACTTTAAATTGCCAATAGGCAGATGATGTTTGACCTGCTGCTCTGCCTCCCATAAAACAGGAGTGATGTGAATATATGGTCATTAGATTAGACTGTATTAGCTTAATAAATTAAAGAGCATATCTGTGGCAGCACTGACATGCATAAATGAACCCTTCCACCTCAGGGTTTTATTTTCTTCCCAATTTTTTAAACCAATACATGCTTTCAGCTACTTGAAGAACAACCTGAGTATCTGAAACCTCATTTTCTATCTCTTTTTCTCTAACTTCGAGTTATTTTACCCATTTGTAGAAACTATGCTTCAGTAATTTCAGTGCAGTTTAAAAGTAATATAGGTACAACTTCAGATTCCTCACACAGAGACATGTTTCTACTTCTGCAACAAAATTCACAGATAGGACTCTTTAGATGGAATCCCACTTCTGTCTTTGTAGTGACTGTGCACACAGTGGGTTTGGGAGAGAGAGAGAGGAGGTAGGAATTGTTTTAATTCAGCTGCTGTAAAACTGCTTGGTATTTCCCCCCCCTTTGAAATACCTGAATTAGTTGCCAAACAAATTTGATTGCTGATTTCCCGTCTCCCATTATTCTAACACCTTAATATTAAAAAAAGGAATCATAATGAAAAGCAAACCCACCAAACCTTCAAAACTGAAGCGTTCTTAAAATAACTGGTTATGTTTGTGTCCTCTGCATTTGTGAAGAAGAAACCTTCAGATATTTGTTTGTCCTAATTCAAGTTAAACCTGACTGGCTCTGCTGAGGATGAGTGTTTCCCTAGGAAGAAGATGGTACAAAAGCTAGACTTGAGGCACACAGGAAAAGGAGGAAGAGGCAGCAGCCTGTGCAATCATGTACTTTTCCTGTTTCTGAGAGCTGGACGGAGCACTCACCTCCTCCAGAGCTTCTTAAAGAGATCACTGAGATTTAAGTTCAAAGTTCTTCTAAGGCTAGCACTCAAGCTTTAAATTCAGTGTTACTTATCAGTTATACTAAGATGTTTTTGGTGTATAAGGGAATAAGGTCTAAGAGCCATAAATCCTTTTTCGTCACTTTGTTACAGCCACTGATTATTCACTAGCTGAATTGTTGAGTGAACAATAAAACATGAGGCATATACAGTACGCTTACCTACTTTTACTTTGACACAGGGATAAGCATAAATTAATTAAGCATAAATAACTTAAGCATATCTTGTTTTGACCAATGGAGTGCTCTTTGCTTTCCAAAGCATGCAGTCTGCTTCTTGAATTGTCCCTTAAGTGGCAAGTATAATAAAGTAATTCATGTTTGCTCTTTCATTTCTCATTCTAAAATACCTATGTATGATCAAATATGCTATGGATTACTGGAGGAAGAAAATTATTTTACCTGCAGCAGACCTCGCTTGCAAGATGCCAGTTCTTTTCCTTTTCCAGTTAGAGAAAGCATCCAGACATGACTGTTCTTTCCCCTGTGTGCTTTTCCTTAGGCTGATGTACGGCCTCAGACAGACGGCTGCAACGGGCTGAGGTACAACTTGACTTCGGATATTATTGAATCCATATTTCGGACATACCCTGCAGGTAAGAGCAGTGTGTTACACATCAAACACATCCATTTAAGGGTGGTCTTTTTACTGTCTCACTGTGGAAAGACTAAAATGTTAGTCTGAGCCCGGAAGTATAAGGGATCATATCTTTCAGTCTTCTGGATAATTTTCCCTGCTTCATTAGATTAATTGAAAGAAGCATCTTCATGTTTCATTAAAGCATAAAAACATGCTTTTGAAATGAAAACTTGATTTCATTAGATGAAAACATTTTAACTTGTGTTGACTTTTTGTTTTTTAAATTGTGAGGAAGTGTTTGATTCCCATGATACTCTCATACTGAGTGTTCCAATTCATTGTTATTTTTCATTAAATCACCTTTGGGAGGAAAAGAACCTGATTTCCATCATTTTCCCATGCACTATAATGAACATTGACACTGATTCATTTTGGCACCTAGTGTTGGGGCAGTTCCAGAGTGTTCAGACCACTGTTAGATGCACTTTTCAGAGCTTTACAGGCATAAATGAGTACTACTGGTTTGCTCATGCTTAATACTGCAGTCCCTTCCATTTAACGGGAATGAATGGAGGCAGCCAGAAAGTAAGGAATCCAGCAAGGAAACGTTGACATAAAATACCATGTTAAGATTTGTGGAACAGTTTGTAATTGTTCTGGGTTTCGTTCACAGTAAAAATGAAATATGCAGAGAATGTTCCACATAACATGACCGAGAGGGAATTCTGGACACGATTTTTTCAGTCTCATTATTTTCATCGAGACAGGCTCAATACAGGCTCAAAAGACCTCTTTGCAGAATGTGCCAAACTGGATGAGAAAGGTAAGCTGCTTGTCTCTGAAAGCTACAGATGGTCACAGAAAGTTACCTACAGCTTTGCCATTCTGAGCATGTTTCATAGTGAGAGCATTTCTTGGAACAAATTAGCCTTTGGAAAGTGGCAGCACTAGAAACAAGCTTTACTACAAATTCCATAATGTGCCATCAGTTACTATGGAATAATTTTATGTACGTAGTGAGTTTTGGTTTGTGGTATGTGCACAATTTACAACAGGTACAGCTTTTGTTAGAGATGAGGTTTTAGTAAACGAGATCCCTGTTGGTCCAGATTGTCCAGAGGAGTTGCCATCCTTGTTCTCTGTCAGTCTTTTTAATCTGAAAATCTGAAGTATTGTCTGACTTAAGTTTTTTAGGAAGTTTTGAGATAGGTTTGTGATGATACAGAAATGTGGGGAGTTGGGATCACTTACCACCATTCCATATTATGTATTCTGGCTAATGAAAGCATTCTATTAGGAATGCAAAACTCTTCACAAGTCAAAGCTATCACCAGATATAAACTGTCATAGTACCCAGGCAGGACAGCAAAACTGTGCCAAAATTAGAAGAAGCGTGATTGAGGCTTCCCAGTTCCCACTAATATAAGCGTATCTCAATTTATTTTTTTAATCAGTGTTCAGTGGTATGTAGAAGTTAGTGAAAACTGGGTTAATTAGTAGAAAGATGTTTTAGAGTAACTTCCCACATTTATTGCTTATTCTAAATGGAACTTTAAAAAGGGTTGAAAGTTTTAGTTCCAGTGTTATTTGGGCCTGTGCAGAACCTTTGTCTTTTAAAGATTAAATATAACCTAATGATCCCACAGTAATTCTGTTTGTTTAGATACAGTTTTTCATGGTTTTTTTCCTTTGTTTCACACAGGGTTAAAAGCAATGGTGTCTCAAGGAGTGAAAAACCCCCTGATAGATTTAACAGCTTTGGAAGATAAAACATTAGATGAAGTAAGTACCTGGGGGGAAAAAAACCAGAAAACAAACAAAAAATCTGGAAGAAAACCATACACCTTCCTTAGTTTCACTTAAGGATTAAGTGGATCCTTCTTTTAAAATCACTACAAATGCTAATTCTGAAACAAATCCCTCACTAGGCAGTTGCAGTGGTTGGGTACTCAGCATTCCTACTATTGTGTGTGTGTAGGGAAATGGAGAATGTGCCCATGGACCTGTGTGCCTCACATATACCTTGGTGTGCAGGGTGTAAATGCAGGACTTCCCTTTCCTAAAGAATTACTCCTTCATTTGGCTTTTTTGTCTAAACTGGACTCTTTGGTTCTTTCCAACTGTTTAGACTCTGTGGCAATGTACAGAAGAGTAGCACAAAACAGGAAAAAGTCTTTGATTTCTTCTTACTTTGAACACTGCTACTTGATTTGGCCTAACTGAAGGACACTTTATACAGTTTTCTTTTTTTTTTCTTTTTAAATACCTTGCTTTGCTAAAATTATGACTAACTTGAACTATTACCTGCCTCCAAGTACAAGTTAAAACAATTGATACAGTGGTGTACCATAATGTGAAGTAACTTAGAGATGTGTTTTTCTGCAGGTGATTTAACTGAAACTGTTGAATTGTAATTACTAATGGAGCTGCATTTCTAAGTGTTTTGGTGGGGTTTCTTTTTTAATTTTCTTTTTGTGGGAGCTGTCCAAAGCTAGCAGTCTGAAACTGGACCATGAGTTTAGGATAGGTGTGTTCAAAGTGCTCTGCAAACTGCCCTGGTTTGCTTTTGAGGCTGATTAACTGTGAGCATGAAACTGCCCATGGGGTAAAGTGAGTTGCCTTCAGCTACCTGGCAAGTGGGGAACTCTGCCAACATGTTAAGGCTTGAGGTTTATTTGAATTCTCTAGTGGTATCACATCCTCCTGACAGGTGTCATTTAGCTTGTGGGCTGCTGATGTCCCACTAGATGTTAAAAGGAGGTCAGTAAAACAATTGCTATCTCTTCCTTCTCATCAATACCTGTGTTTTGCACAGGTGATCCTCAAGATTTTTTTAGCCTAGTTCTGTTTTTACTTGTATCGTGGTCTTACAAAATTATGTGTATAAGATTTGTTACCTTCTCTCTGACACCTCTAAATTGCCAAGTGTTAGCAGAATAAAATAGTCACTGGAGATTTTTCAAAGTACATAAGGTGATGGTGGGGCAAAGGTAGGAAAATGCTGCTCTGGATGATGATGCAGAGGAGGTGGCTTCCTGACTGAAGGGAAAACTGAATTGTCCTGCTGCTCTGGGGGCAGGAGAGAATTAATGTTGATTTCTTTGTAGGGCTATGGCGTTGCTTCTATGGCCTCTACATCAAATGCCTCGAAGTCTGCTAGAGAAAGTAGCAATGCTGCCATCATAAAACGCTTTAATCATCACAGTGCCATGGTCCTTGCAGCTGGCCTCAGGAAACAGTAAGTTTCAGTGTTGTGTAAAAGCTTTTCTGTAATAAAGTTTAAGGAATTTCCAAAACAAAAACACATTTTCAGTTATTCATCCAACCTTTTCTTTTAATTTTTTATGAATGAATTATTTTGCTCTAGGAATGAAAATACCTTTAGATTCCATTTTACTTTATAGAAGTTTTTCAGAGCTGTTTGAAATGATGGCTGCTATTTTTAGCTGAGTTATCATATAGAGCAGATTAAAAAGGAAAGAATGTTTCTGCCTTAGATCTCTAGCCCTGGTGAAGGCTGCAGAAGTAGTGTTCTGTGTGCTGTGTGGAGGTGAGGTCTGGTGCAGGGAGTTGCTATTTCCTGCCTTCCAGGAGTGGGTCTGGCTGGGGCAACCTACAGTGTGGCATAGGTGGATCAGATGAAAAGCTCCTCGGGTGCAGTCCTCTGCCCCTGACCAAAAACATCTCTAGGTCATCTGCTCTACAACTGCTTTATGGACAGCCAGCAAGGATTACTACTCTGCCCAAATCCTACAGACCTCAACTGTGAGAGATCTTAGTTAATACTTCCTTCTGTTTAGCTGGGCTCCCTCACATTGTTCTTCTGTTTTGCACAAATTGAACACTGCACCTTAAGCAATCTCTTCTGGGCGATGTGTTTCTGTTCCTCGGTTCAGAAAGGGACAACAGGATAACTCTCCTGGAACACTTGTATTTCAGGGCTCCCACAGCTCTGCTAATACCTGGTTGCATAACTGTGTATACAGAGTGTTTCTGATTTAGCCATGATTTTGCTGTGTCCCACATGCACTGTTGGCATGCTGCTATTTCTGAAGAGAGGGACAAGCACCTTCCCCTGCTGTTGAATTTCCCCCATGACAAACAGGGTTAATATGAGGAGCTGGTTCCTTCTGTCTACATCAACTGCTAGAACTTAAGACATAAGGGAAAAAAAGTATGTGAAGGTGCATATAAAGTCTTTGAAACAGATGTATTTACTTTGTCTCTAGCTTATATCTTAAGTTTCCTGTGAGGTGAATTCTTCTTAATGCTGTTTCTCTATTTTAAGAGAAGCACAAAATGACCATTACAGTGAGACCAGCAGTACGGATGGAAACTCCAGGGATTCAGATTTCTTTCAGCCACCACTGAAAAAGGTATAAAGTTAGCTGATGTGATTCTAATTGAATGGAACTGGAAGCTCTGTCTCAAAAAATTGCTGAAAGTTCCTTACTTGTTTTATGACACATCTGAAGTGAAACTTTTAGCCTTGTTTAGAAGTATATAGAATAACAACCTGACAGTCTATAAGAAACCTCCTACTGGTTAGTAAAAACAAATAGATTACACATTGAAGTGTTGTGCTGCTTATCTCTTCAGTAGTGCCCAATGAAAGTAAAAAATTCTAAGATGCTTCAGATTGGACCCAGAAATACAGTTCTTCCCATTTGTTGCAGTTCTATTTTTGGCCCCCTTCCTTTTGTTTTTCTTTCAAATGCCTGAAAACTTCTAGAGAACATCCATCAGAAAAGGATATTGGTGTTCAAGCACCAATATTAACCTGTTAAGTGTGTTATTTGCAGAGGGGATGATGAAACTGACAGCCTTCATCTTAGTCAGAAGCTGAATTGAGGTTGAACTGAAAGCCTAGTGATACCTGGTGCAATGAAATGCAGGGCAACAGCCTGGTCTAGACTAACCAGAGCAGCTCACAAAGTGGAAGAGAATACTGTAATTGCTATAAAACTGAATTGAATACTCTTCCTGGAGCTGACAGCCTAAACAGAAAATGTCAGAGGGACTCAAAACTTTGCTGTATTATGAGAAAACCTTGTAGAATACATGTGTTGTTAAATGTTGGGGTAGTCTTTGACTTTCTCCAAAAGCTGCAAGTTTTACTGAACATAAAATGATATAACAAGACTAGAAGAAATGTGATGAAAAGGGGAGTAAAAGAGTAGCAGGAAAATAGGAGACTTCAAAAATAGTTTTGTCATTGTACAAAGTCTGGTATCACTGTGCTGTTACCTCTCACTGCTAATACTCCACAGCTCTTCTGTCACCAGGTGGCTTGGGGTAATTACTTTGCTTTTAGTCTTAGACTCTTGTACACCAGCTAATAAATCATTACTCTTTCTGCTAATCTGGAGTTAGATGGACATAAATAGAGAGCACAAATTATTATCTATGTACAGCAGAAGACTGCCAAGTTTTAGCCAGAATCTGGAGAAAAGGCAAGGGTGCCAAGACTTCCAAATGGCCCATCCTAAAAAACATTGGGCATCACTCCCTCTGGGGGTGGGCATGAGTCATTCCATAACTGGGTTTTCTTGAAGGTTTTAGTAACCCTTCAGCTCAAACTTAGTGAACCAGAAGAAAGCATTGGATGTATGGAATTGTGCCTTCGTTAGTAATGTGTATCATTGTTTGGCTCATTCTAGGTAAAGCTGCAGGAGGCCATTGAATACGAAGATTTATCAAAGAATAATACCGTTAAAACTATTGCACTAAACTTAAAGAAGTCTGATAGGTAAGTTAAAATATGCACAGCTCTTTCAGCAGAGCCATTTTATCAGGGGTTTCGTCACAGCCCACACGGGACCAGCTGATTTAGTCCCTACTGTGCCACACTCAGGTGTGTTACAACTAAGTTTGAAAATCTAATATGAGCTTTCATATAAACCAATTTCCAAGTGATTCCCTCTTAAATTTGTATTTTTCTTTTTTGGAGTGGTTGGGGTAGGAAGAGACATCTGGAGATCATCTAGTCCAATGCCCCTGTTTAACTCCATCTGCTTTTTCAGAGAGTTGAGTCTCTGTAAGCCGACCTGAATGACCTTGACGTGTAATTTACTGTGAAAGCCTAACAGACCTCTGTTCACAGTTCAGCACTTCGTTGCAGCTTTCAGTGGAAAAATGTGTTATATATGAAAATATGTACAATTCCAAGAAAAATCCACTCCCAGGCAAAAAAGTGCAATTGGGATAGTTTGGACTGGTCACTGGTCTAGGATTTTTCTAGTAGTAGTCCTTTTGTTTTCTAGACTTTTGAGTTTGAGAACCATAGCTGTAACTTCAGAAAAGGAGCAATACTACCAGAAAGAGAACAGTTCCACATGGGCACCTAACTTCATTTAGCTTAGTTTCAGTTGAAAGTGATGTGAATTGGTCCATTTTAGTGATATTTCCAGAATTTGGTGGTGGGGGTAGCTTTTCATTGGCAAAATGATGATCACAGATTCAGCAACAGAAGCTCTTATTTTGCTGCCATACCATCCCTAAGGCAGCCTCTTCCCGTGTGGCGATATATTGTACTCTGTCAATACATAAATTAGTGTCAACAGTTGCAAAGCATCTAAAAATAGAAACATTTGAAGAACTGTCCAGGAGTTTGCTCTCTTGTGTTACCAACACTCTTACTAATAACACTTCCCTTTTCTCACTTCACAGGTATTACCATGGTCCAACTCCAATTCAATCACAGCAATATGCAACCAGTCAGGATATAATTAATTCATTTCATAGTATTAGACAAGAAATGGAAGCATATGTACCCAAACTAACTCAGGTATGGAAGAATATTTTAAAAATGCCCCTCTTGATCTTAGCTTAGCATCTTGCTTTCTATACAGTTTTGTGTCTTGTGTCTACTGGAGTTTTAATTTTACATGGTAAACTTAAATTATCTCCAGTTTCTGTTACCTGATTTATTTTACAGGTTTAGGTGATACTTTTTGAGCTGTTACATTTAAAATCTACCCAATAGGAGACTGAGTCATTGCTGATGCTCAGTTATATTCTTCTGTTCCTGCCTTCTTTTGAGGAAGTGGTAAAGATATAAGGTAGTAAAGCAGGACAGTCATGCACAGGCCAGTATATTGATCCCAGCCTCAGAAGTTTAGGAGGTTACAGTGAGCAGGTTTTTAACTGAGCTGGTCTTTTGCCCCTAAATGCACTTGGACTGTCAGTCTGCTGTGGGCTGCACAGAAGCTCTGTGCTGGCACCTGGAGGGCAGCAGAGCCCTGTGGCCAGTCTCCCCAGCCAGTATCTGAATTTCTCTGTAAACCTTGTCTGGCCCTAAGTAAAGCAGCCACGACTCTGCTACACTTCTGCATAGCAATGCTTTGTCTTATTTCAGAGTAAGTGCACAGCCAGTTCAATGTCTAGGTAAAGAAAAGGGTTGTTTTTCCATAATTAATTGGAGAGTTTCCATTGCAGATGAGGTATAGCACTTAAAGGCACTCTGACTAATTCTGGAGAAGAGCAGAACCTGAACTCTCATCTATCTGTTCAACTAATCTTATTTTTAAAAGAATTTATTGGAAAAAATGACCTGAAATACTTGTTCCCTTTCTCTTCAGGTTCTTTCAAGTGGTGATGCTGCCAGCACTATTGCAGTCCTGTCACCTGGAGGAGCACTTATGCAGGGTGGAACACAGCAAGCCATAAACCGTAAGGATTTGGGATGTCTAATGCTTTAATCATGTCCTGTTGCATTGCACAGCACTAGCTGGCTTGCTGTTTCATGTCTCCCTTAGAATATGTTACAGTGATAAAGGAAATCATGGAAACATGTAGCTGGAGTAGTACTGGGTTACAGCAACAAAAGAAAAGCAACAACCTAGCCACACCGTGGGGGTGGTAATGGCTACACTGGTGCTGAGGCAAGTGAACGAGAGAACATTTTACATAGCAAGTAATGAAGGGAACACCTGATGGATACTAAATTGTCTTAACAGACAGGGGTTTTACTAGTTCAGTGTTTCTGATTTTTTTTCCTGGATTGCAGAAAATACAGATATACTCTGTGAAAACTGTAAGGAAGCAAAGCCTAGATAATCATCTGAAACTAAGTTTTTTGCAGCCTGCATTTAAGATCCACAGCTTGCTGTGAAAAAAGGCAACTTCCTTGTAGACTTCAAGGGCAGATCAGACAGCCTCTCCTTCTCACACCTCCATTCAACCACCCTTTCCCTGTTGTCACATTCCTGCCACTTTGAGTTCCTGTCTCTTTAGTCTCACAGCAGATGAATCCCTGTTCTCAGGAATTATAACAGTTTTCCAGTTTATCTTGTGTTACTTGGTCTGAAAAGCAGCAGAAAAAGCAAGTATGAGTTCTGTATGGTACTGAAAGGAGTCAGCAAGCCGTGGCAAGGCTTTCTTACCCATCCTGGTTGACATATTGGGTGCTACACTTCACTTCTTTGAGCCTGACCACCACTTTTTTTAACAAGCCTCATCCTAAAATTTGATATTCACTGTTCAGTTCACCATGCTCATCCTCAGTGACTACTTGCACTTTTTGTTTGGGTTTTTACAGTTAATGTCTCTTTCCTTGTTCTTGAACCCTATCACCCTTCCTTCTTTAAGAGTACCTGGGACACAGTTCTTTCTTCCTGTCTGGATTTTTCATCTTCCACATGCTGTAACCATATTCTCCTTGCCAACATAAGATAGAGGGAAAAACATGCAGTATCCAGAATTCTTAGCACTGTGTTGTGTGAGGACAACACGGTGCTGGTGCCAGCAGCAGCACTGCCACGCTGTTAGAACAATACAAATATACTGCTTCTAATGCCGGATTAGGTTTGGTGTCCATTCTTTGCCTGGCATGGATCTCCTTAAACAACACACAAGCTTCCAAGTATAGAGCCATAAATAGCAGCTGACCTGATCTAACAGCTGCTGATAGTCTTGATCTAATTGCTGCTGAGGTGTGAGGGACCTCAGCATCCCCTCCCAGCCAGCCTGGGATTTTAGTGGAAGTGTACATTGCTGACCTCCTTCGTTAGCCTTAGTTGTCATTTGTCATGTGATAGTTTGAGTCATGTGAAAAAACCCTTTTTCCTGTTGCAGAGATGGTGCCAAATGACATTCAGTCTGAACTAAAACACTTGTACGTGGCAGTAGGGGAACTGCTACGACACTTCTGGTCCTGCTTCCCTGTTAACACACCATTCCTAGAAGAAAAGGTAAGGCAAAGCTTCCTCTTGTAAGCCTGGTTATGATATGGCCAGACCATGGTTTAGAATGGCTGTCATTATTGAAGTACAGAACTCATACACATGCCTTAAATCAGTACAGCACTCATCCCTAGAACTGAAGATCACAAAATAACATAAAATAGGGGTTTTTTCAGCAGTTCTGCTGGTGCTATTAATTAAAATCATCTTTGTCCCTGCCTCCCTGTTAGCTCCCTTTTGGAGCAGTAGCTGTAGGCTAGTTTCAAACAGAAAGGTCAGCTCTGTTGCAGCTGCAGGGTTCTCATTCCAGTTTAAAACACAAAAATGAAAGCCTCCCTTCCCCAGCTCCAAGAAATAATCTCCTCAGTGACAGTACAACCAAGTTTTCCTTATTCTTCTATCCATTGCAAAAAATACTGTCATACAGAACATACACTGCTTTTCAGAACTAAGTTGCCTTCAAGGACAGATACTTGTCCACAGCCAGGTCTATGACTGTAACTATTTTTCCGTTGCTTTTGACCTCACATGGATAACAAAGATAAAGACTTGCATTCAGATACATTCATATGTCTGCTGCAAAATATGGCCTGAAAATCCAGTCTTTGCTTGAAGCAAAAAACCATTTTGTGAATATCTTTTAATTATTTATAGTGTTTATTAATGAAGTAATAATCAGTGACACACTGCACTTTCAGTCATACTGCACTTATCTCAAAAATAAATACATGCCCGAGGAGTGTTAGAGGCTGATACTTGAATAACTTTCCTTCCTCGAACTACACATAGTTGAAGGTAGCCCCCAGAATTAGTTATAAGGTGTTCTGTTGGAGAACAGTTTGTTAAAGGAAATGAAACTTCTGTCTTTCTATAATTCTTCAGTATTGTAATACTGGTTTCTGTCTCTCTCAGGTTGTGAAAATGAGGAGCAACTTGGAAAGATTTCAGGTTACAAAGCTCTGCCCATTCCAAGAAAAGATTCGGAGACAATATTTAAGCACAAATGTAAGGGGAAAGTACTGTTTAATTATGTAGGTGCATATTAATAATTACAGTCTTAACTATGAGAGGATGGTAGCTTTGTTACTTCTTATCCTAGGGCATTTTAATTTTTTTGTTGGCTAGAAAATAGGAACATTGGGTACATAGTTAAGCAGTCGTCTGTCCCTGTCCAGCTTGCTGAGGGATGCCAGCAACTGACAAGAGCTATAAATGGAGATTACCTGAGTGATAGAACAGAAAGGGGAAGTCACATTTCATTTTTCACTTCCACCACAAAGTAGAGCTTGAGCAACTTCAGAACTCTCCCCCCCATGTCAGATTTGAAGTGGTCACGGACGAAATACCAGAACAGACAGCACAGTGGGATGTCACTTCCCCGTGCCCTTTCAGCTCAGCAGCTCTCTGCACTGCTCCCCCTATGGATATTTTGCAGCAGAGCCTCAAGGTCCCTTCTCTGATTTTAGCAAGATTACCCGTAGTGAAGAAAAGGAAGAATCCACCTGAAAGGGAGGGAAGGGGATGTGTTTTCCAGCAGCTGGGACAATGTTTTTCCCCTCTGTTTCAGTTGGTAAGTCATATAGAAGAGATGCTGCAGACAGCCTACAATAAGTTCCACACGTGGCAGTCCCGGCGCATGCTGAAGAAGACGTGAGGGCGCATCCTGTACAGTTCTGAGAGCAAAGCCTGCAATAGGGTAGGACTACAGCCTAGGTATGTGCAGATCTTAGAGTTGTTGCAGGAAGACCTGCAAGCTGTGGACTTCTGGAAATGATGCTAACTGAACTTGCACATTTTTGAAAAAGAACTGAGATTAAACTTGAAAACTGGGGAGAAAAACATGGAAGAACCAAAACGGAAGAGCTGAGGCGCAAAAATATTTAAAAGACACTGTTTACTGCAGTTACTCAGGAACTGCTTTTGATTTGCATAAAGAGCTGCTTTCAGAAATAAAAAATTTAAAGAGGGTGTATTAATAAAATTTGTTTTTCTGTCTAATTTTTTTTTTTTAAGAAGTGTATGGCACAGGGTAGATCTCAAAAGATTTTCTTCACTGGATTCTGACATTTTCTTGAATTCTGTTTGTACTTTCTGCAACAGTTTAACAATGATGTTTTAAAACAGAGCTGAGACTGTTTTTGCTTCAAACATCTTGGGAGAGTGTAGCTGTCAGAAGACAAGCTCCTGCCATATGTTTCCCCACCAATTGGAAGCAAGAGACATTGCACTGAAAGCTGTTCATGGTCTGGGGTCCCTAAAGGTACACAGGGGCAAACTTTTGCCTGAAGTCTTCGATTTTTATGCAAAAATTTTGCAGCCATCAGTTTTGCATGTTTCCTTTTGAGTGCAAGTGTGTGCTACTGCAATCTATTTTTTTTTTTTATGGTGGCATTTTCTCTGAGGAGAGAATGCATTTTTAAAAATGAAGTTAAATAAAGTTTTTTACAAAAGAAGTCATTTATTTTCAATTCTTAGGCATTTTTTATTTCTTCTCCTAAATCTGTTTTCCTTCACTCTTCCCTTTTGACTATTACACTCTTTTTGGCGAATTGATAATCATTGCAAAGAGAAAAATGTGTTATTTACACAGTGTCCATAGGTATTGGGAATCTGTGCCATACTTTGTTCTAAATAGAATCAGTTCACAGTTTCAGAACAACTTGTCTTATGTTAAATGTGACTTAAATGCAAAATAACCCCCTTTCTAGAATATATGCAGTTTAATGACAACCTTGTATTTTTTTTTGTCACTTTGACTGGACAAAAGCCCAGTGTGGGCTACTGAACTTTTTTACTTCAGATTAAATGTGACTGTTAAAGATGCATCTACTACGAAGACAAACCAGACTGACAATATGTATTCAAAGCAAGCACAGCAGTGTTCAGTACAGCAGAAGAAATTCCCCAAACCTGCATGATGGCTTAATACTACATTTTGATATGATGCTAAAACATGATAGTATGATGTTGGGTGGTTAATTCTTGAAAATTCCTACAGCAGAAAAGATGTATTGGTGTAGCCAAGTGGGTGCTTGTTCTGTGCTGCTACTCCGTTTATGCAAGAGGGGTTTTTTCTTTACTGGTGCGTGGAAGTCAGCAGCTTCTTTTGACCCTTTTCTTTCAGGTTTCTGTATTATGCTATAATATTTTGGTAAAAGCTGAGTTTCAGTTAAGCATCACTGTCTGCACCAAAGTCCCATTCAGAAATGTGTGCATATTGCTCAGCCTCATTCTGTGTCTGCTGCTGCAGATCCATGCATGGTCCCTGCTCTGCGCTGTCCGTGAGGTTCTGCTACAAGAAATGACTGGGCCCAACCAGAGATGCCCACTGGCCTTGACAGGGTGCAAACATCACTGGGAATAAACAGGTACTACAGCACTTGAGGGATGAGGTGCACATCTTGTCAAGAGTTACCTCTTGTGAGAACTAAACTGTTTCTCTAAAATTTAGGCTTACGGTGCGGCTTTGTGAAGCCAAATCCTGTTACAAGTGCAGGCAGCTCCCAGAAAAAAAGGGTGATTTTGTTCTCCCCCAATCCAAAGCATTTGATCTAGCAATTCTGGGGCCAAATTCCAACTGTTTCTTGAAAGCCAACACACTTCTCATTATATCAGAGGGCTAGGGTCAAGAAAACCGGACTGATTTACATTATATCTGTGCCTGAAGCTATGAACAACGCATTTAAATATTAGACTGCACTGAGACTTCATTTAAAAAAATAATAGGAGAATACAGAGTACAGAACTAATTCACCTTTAATTGGAACCAGTATTTAGTGTTCCTGGAAAGACTGGGCAAAATGGTTAACATGGTGAAAAAGTGTCAGTGCATCACAAGAACATTTTACAGCTCCAAGGACTGATGTTTATAACCATTTTGGGGATGGTGTTGCAATAGCTTTAAGTTATTATAATGATATCAGGCTATCAAAATGTACCTTAATGACCAGAACTAGGGGGGAAGAGGACTATGATAGTAAATTCAACAGTTTTGCCTAGACGCTGTACAGGCAAGGCTGCTATGCACTTCATATTGCTTTTTCAGGTATTGTGGCAATAAGGCACAGGCCTCTCCTCAAGTAAAGGGAGGTAAACTAAATATTCTTTCTACATTGTGTTCCCCTTTTCTGTAGCACGGTCCAAAACACAGATTCATTCCTTAAGTTTTGAAACTGAATCATCATGCATTATATTACTATTGGAATCTTTATACTGACTTGTATTTTTAATGAGAATTCATAAAACTTGTATCATTGGCATTGATCTAAGATTTGTAGAATAAACCCTACTGAATTCTGAAGTGAAGTCTTCTCTAATGCTTAGGCTGTGTTTTCTAATTGAGTTAAATCCCTAACAGGCTCTATTCAGGTCTAAATTGAGAGATCTGTGTATGACTTCCTTAGCTGTCCCCTGGTGCTGATAGGTCAGCAGGAAAAAGGTTACAATATAATTACTGTCAAATTGTTTTATTTTCAGGATTTGAAAACTTCTGCTGCTGCACAGGGAATCTAAATCTACACCGTTACAAGTGCTACTGTCCCTCTGTTCCATGTAATAAAAAAGCCACTTTAAGTCTCCAGGGATTAGTACTCTGCTTGTTCCATATATTGATGCAGCAGCTGTTGGTTCAGGAGAGCTGCACAGGAGCTCTGTCAGTCACTCTAATCCGAGGTTTGCCAGTAATGGAGAAAGGATAATGCATATACCAGCCTGTGCATTTCAGCAGCTGAAGGTACTTCAATGCACCACAAAAAAGGCCAGGCTAATGCTCTCCCAAGAGCTCTACCCCAGTCAGTGACAGGCGGTGACAGCCTGCCACAGCAGCCACCCTGCAAGTAAGCTTCTTACATGCTCACAGGGTAGCTCTCACGACTTACCATCTGCAGCTTCCTAACGTGGCAAAGATCTCACCAAGGCCCTGTTGTGCTTTCCCAGATGGATGAGTTTCCTCACCACTCTGCTTAAGGTGCTTTTTTTAGTGCTACTACTATTTTCCCTTACTTACGCTGTAACTACACCCTTACAACTTCTAGGTGGTGGTATTAGCTCAAAAGCTTTCCTTATCCTTACCCAAACTCCTACTGAACAGCTGCTTTATCCAGAAAGTCGCTTGTACGAGCAGGGAAGGTGACAACAAGAAAGCTTAAGATCCAGTTTTCCGCTATCATCCTGTTTCCTTTCTTAAGGGAAGAGCCTGCCCAAGCATCCCTGTGGCTTTGTATTGCAAGAATTTCTCCACGTGAGCCACAATATTCTGAACCTGTTTCTGTGCTCCCCCTTGCCCTGCAGCAAGAGCTGGAGCTCAACCCAAACAGGACACAGCAACTTTTTGAATAGCAGTCAGATACCGCTGGTGATCTCACACTGATCCTCAGTAAACCCAGTGACAGGTGTGTTCCTACAGCAGAGCTCAAAAGCCTGGGGAACCACTACATTACCTAACCCAATTTCCCACGTTTTTCAGGATACTGCATTTCCTCTCAGCTCTCTGAGCACATCATCTCTCCAAAAGATAGCTGAGCCCTTGCCTGTAATGCTGACAGCACAGGAGTTTGTTAACATCCTAGTGGGAGGGTGCTCTGCCAGGGCTCTTTTGGGCTGGAAGGGACCAGACCCAGAGGTATGAGATGCAGCCAGCACTCCTGACCTGGCTGAGGGAGCCAGAGGCCACAGACCAGAGCACAGGCACCCCCAGGGCACTCCTGTGCCCAGCCCTGGGCAGCAAGCACCCCACAAGGCCCTCGGTGCCCTCAGTGAGGGAGTTGTGTATGCTTACACCCTGCTCCCACAGCCCACACAGCACCAGGTCTCCTGTGTGCCGCTCTCCAGGCAGCTTTAGGCTCACAGCCGGGTGGCAGAATGCCACCACAGTGACAGGAAAAGTGCCTTCAGGAATGCAGCCAAGGCTGGGGCTCCTTGCTGGCACTTTCCCAGCCCACACACTCTCAGCTGCTGTGTTTCCCCCCACGAACGTTTCTATCCCCTCCAAAACCTGACAGCCCTCTTGTCTTCCTCTCCACTCCACATAAAAGTCCACACACCCTTCATAGTGAAAAAGCCAAACTACTGCAGTAATTCAGGTGTCAGCATGTCCCCAAGGAAAAAATGTCCTGGACTTAGACCCTGTCCTCCCTGCGTGCTAAAGATCCTGATGCTTTATTATCTCACTCACAGCCCTCAAAAACCACAAGTTAAATCTGAATCTGCTGAAGGCAGCTTCCCCCCAAATACCCATAAACCTGGACACAGTTTTGTTCTCTAGAGTGTCACCTTCTACACAGCCCCACTCCATCCCCTTCCATTCCAAGTTCAGTCACAGGCACATCCTGACAAACCATCACTTTATTAGAATTCCTGCACCCAGCAGAAGCAGCCTCAAGCACTGCTGACATCCCCACTTCCCTGCACCACCCTCCTCAAGCGAGCTTCTGCCCTGTGTGCTTACCCTCTGGACTGCCCATCGCCTCTTTGGCACCATACAGTCTCCACCACACTTGGACACCGTGGCCAAGCACCTCATAGCCTGGGAATCCCAGGTCCCTTCTGTGTAACTTCCCCAGGACTTGGCTGCCAACACAATCTGTATGCACCCACAGCTGTGCACTTCACCCCCTAAATCCTAAACTCTGTCTGCATCATCTCAACAGGACCCCAACTGCAAGTTCCAGAGAACAGAGGGAAGCATGGGAGCATACCCAAGCTAAAGCTTCTGTTAAAAAGACAAGACTCAAAAACTTTGGGAATTGGCCAGAGGTGACCAGACTTTCTGAGGCAGGGGCTGCATCTCTCCAGGTACTGCACAGGGAGTGTTGGCCTCAGGTGGGACTTCCAGCCTGTTACATGAACTACAGCAGCTGACCCTGTAGCTCTCCCTGACCTCACCTGCAGCTGATGGGCTGACCCAGATAAAACAGCATTGACAGGGACTTTATCTGACACACCACATGTCCCATGATCAGAATTGACCGCTCAAATGCAACAGCCCCACACAGCCACTTCCCTGTAAGCACTCCCCCATTTCTACCTTTGCCCACCTCTGCAGGCAGTATGTTAAGGAAATAAATGCCAAGTTGTAAAGCCACGTGGTTCCTAAGTGACAATCCCTGAGCCTGGGCACAGCTCCCCTGTGCTTCCGGCCACGAGCTGATCACGAAGGGAAACAGCAGCAGCGAGGGACTCAGAGCAACGCTGGCATCAGCCTCGTGTGACTCAGCAGGACAAAGATTGCCTGGCCAGAAGCAGGCAGCAGATATCCCTGCTGGTAACACCAACCACCCTGTTCTGCAACACCAGGCCACATGAAGCACATCACTGTGCAAAATGCTTCCCAGCAGCATGGCACGGGCGCCTGGGGGAGACGTCTCTCTGTACAGAGACATTATGTCACCAAAACCAGAATGTTTCCTTTTGCCCTGCAGAGCTCAGGAAATTGCATCCTCAGTCTTTCTGCCTTCCTCAAGGGCTTTCTGCCTTCCCCACCCTTCAGGCAAAGCTCCCAAACTGGCTTGTGCTGTTTTGCAGCAGGCAGTGGAATGTTTCTTTAGGGACCTCAGTCTTAGACAGGGATCTTAGGTGCTGCAGCAGTGGAACAGCCTTTCTCCACAGCTTGCCACTCCCTTGGGCACAGGTCTTCACCTTGCCTTAACAAAAGCAAACACATACAACAATCCAAAGACAAACACCAGGGTTACAATTAGATTTGTGATAACCATTCTCAGGTTATGCTGGGCAAACACCAACACTCCACCATGGTAAACCAGGACCAGTGTCAGAGCTGTGATCCAGTCCCTAAGTGAGGTCCTATTCAACTAAACTATTCAGGATCTCTAACCAGGGATTTAAGATGCATTTCTCCCCAGGGAGGCAGGAAATCTCTCCTCATCATACCCCCTCCCGGGAAGCCCTTCATGCCACAATTTCTAGACTTCACATCACAAGACTGACAACCTTTTTAGTTCTAGAAAGGAGGATGATCTCAGCCAGGCCCAGGCATTCCCATCTGGAAAGCAGAGATTGCCAGCAGTTTCATTGGTGCTGATCTCTCTCTCATGAGGGGAGACTGATGAGAGAAGCTTTGACCCTCATTCCCCAGCCATACCACTGACAGGCTGACTCCGTGCCAAACACCTTCATACCAAAGCACATAGGGGGCAGAAAACAAACCACCCCCCAAAAAGCAATGTCCATTCCCTTACCAGCCCCAAATTCAGCAGTGCCAGCCATTGCCAGCCCCTGCTCAGGTAAGTAGCATGACAGACACCTAGGTAGGGACATCTAGTTCTTACTCTCTTCTACCAGCAAAGGGAAATGGCTGCTTTGTATCCCCTCGACTCCCTGCCTCACCCCGCTCCTGCAGCAGCAACTGCCTTTTGTGGCACTGGGATGGGAACACAGTCTCGGGGCTACCAGCCCTGGAGGACCCGTGACACTGGACAAGTGCCCTGGCAGCATGGCTGGCAGAGCCCGGCCTTGATCCCTATCCCCCACCCCTGTTTAGTGTGGACAACCTGGTTTCCGAGGCTGCAGACCTGCACTGGACCCCTCCCTGAGAGCTCCTTGTCATGCCCAAGCTGGATGGGAGCTGGGACAAAGCACTGCCAATCTCCAGACTCTGTACCTGGAGACACGCAGGAGAGAGCGAGTTCCCCTGCCACCTGAGATGGAAGCAGAGGTGCCCTAAAGGCACAGCCCAGCCTCCATGGGGATCAGTAACTGTTTCACTACAGCTGGAGACCAGCCGAAAGAAATCCTCTCAGTGCAAGGAGCTACTTCTGGGGAAGTTCACCACACCACAGCATCCTAGTGCAAAACCAGGCCCCTCTGCCCTGCAGCTGTTTGCAGCACCCACACAGAGAATGACACGGGCTTATGGAGCTCTGTTCTACATTCAGAAATAGCAGCTTCCTAGGGACACAGGCAGGAAAAGGGAGCAAGGCTGACCTGGCACACTGCCCCTGCCTGAGTGCAGCCGGAGCTCTCACAGACACTCACAACCACAGCCCCCAGCCCTGGGGGAGTGTGGGCACTGAGACACGGAGCAGCACCTTCTGCAGCCTCCTATCGCTTTGCACTTGGCTCCATAAAGGGTGGCTCGGTGCTCTCCTCCAGACACATCCTGCAGCAGGCAGCCAGAACCAGGTCTCTGCCAGCAGGCGTGAGGGCTCTACCTCGTCCTTTTGCTCAGAGATCCTTGTCCACAGAAGTGTTTGATGTGTCAGTGTCAACAGCAATAAACCCGACTGTGCCCAGGAGAGCCTCCGCTGGGAGGAGAATCCGATAGAGAAGCTGCACTTTACAATCCAGTGGCTGATTTCCTGCCAGTTGGCTCAGTCCATGGTTAAACTGCATCTCCTGGGAAAGGAGGAGTATCACGACTCATGTCTAGAACTACCCCGTGCTTTTTCCACCGCAGGAAAATCCACAGACATGAGGGAGAAAAAGCCCGCAAAGACGAGCAGAAGCAGTTTTGTTTCTGCCCTAGTCAGACTCCTATTTAACCCTGCAGGGCACAGCACAGCCGTGCCCAGACCCCCTCCGTTCGAATGCTGACATTTCGTGCTCTGTCCGTGCAAGAACGCCTCTCCCCTGCAGCCCTGACTCACAGCCGCCGCTTCCCTTAATGCAACACTGCTCCATTTCCTGCGCAGCCGGCGATGCCCGCTGCCAGCAGCAGCCGCGGGCACACGGGTACAAGGCTACACACAGCCTGCGAGGGAGGCTCCCCTCCTGCTCCGGCACTTGCACTGCCGCCTCGGCTAATTACATTATTTCAGTATTACTGTCCCCCAAACATCACCCACACTCCCTTTTAAGTGATAAATATCGAGCTCCCCACAATCAGAATCTGATGCTATTATTAGACACCCCTGCAGCACACACTGCTGTGTTACACAACACGGCTCGGAGCTCCTGGGTACCGGCTGAAGCTACGTTTGCACTTTATTCACATCACAAACAAACTCCTAAAGGAAAATCTCCCCAGCGGTCGTAGTTATTGAGCTGTGCTTCAGACGACGAGGCAGTCTGAGTGCACGCAGGCAGATCTCCCTGGTCTGAAACTAAACTAGAAGTGAACTCCAGTCACCAGTGGGTGTCAGTCCACAGGAATAGACTGGAGTTAGCCAGAAGTAAAACCTCCAGCACACATACAAAGTGGATGTCAGGTCCTTACTATCAACTGTTTGCTCAATATCCAATCCCCTTTATGGCACACAGGTTGTTAATGCAGACAGAGCTGCTCGCAGTTCCATGCAAATCTTACTGCCAGACCAAGAAATGCCTTTGATTAATCTAAAGGTTAGTCTCAAAAGCCAGGCTCCGAACTCCAAGGCTTCACAGCTCTATCAGATTTCTGTTTTCTTTTCCCCACAGCAGCAGGGAAAGTTCCTGCCCAAACTTCTCCCTACAGCTGCACCAGGAAGCACTGGACTAGGTGCAATAACTCACACCAATAAACTGGATAAATAGTTTGTGTTACTTTCAGCTGACTAACACGGTGATAGCTCTGCCACTTTTACAGGGCTGGGTGAAATGCCCTGCTGCAGCAGTGTGTGCCTTGCAGGAGCACTACAGGTCCTGGTGCAGCGAGAGCCATTCGGCACCTCCAAAGAACAGCGCTGTGAGCCAGAGCCCCAAGCTCTGTCTGTGGCTTCTCCAGCTACCTGGTACAATTTACAAGCAAGTATTTGTGCACCTAACACCCACCGGATGCAGCAGGATTAAAATTATTACTGGAACTTTAAAAATCCAACCCTGGGGCCATCCCTGCTGACGCTGGCAGCAAGAGGGTAGCTAGACAGCATAGGACCCAAACCCTGGCAGCTGCACACCCAGCCTGTACAGCTGTTTTGGAATCTGCATCTGCCAAAAAACAGCATGAGGAAAAAAGTGATCAGGGACAACATTCAGGATGTGTCATTTCCCAAGTTTACCATCAGATGTTAAGACCATTTATGTAATCAAAAAGTCAGTACCAGTGGTCAAAGACAGCCCTTTGTCTGACCCCAATCAGCATCGAACTTTCTAAAGAAAAGACAATTACCTAATTCAAACTAAAAGAGCATTCTCCCTAATCCAAGTTTCCTGCATCATCTGCAAGATGTGATATAAATAATTCAAAACTTCATTGGATCTAGGTCACTGACAAAGGCTGGTTTTTCAGCAAGATGTCCCAGGGGAACTGGCTATTTTGTTTAAATTGTTCCTGACTTCCAACACCATATATAAGGACACCCAGTAGAAGACAGAGTGGATGAGAAGTAGGAAGGATACTGACAAGGGCTAACTTCGGCTCATCAAAGCTGGGCTCCTTCTCACTCTCAGGGAAGATAAAGCCATGGATTGTATCAGAGTCATGTCTGTGGCTGCTGAAGGCCCACAGCTTAATTGCAAGAGATACGCAAAAATTCTCAGGTCAAGCAAGCTTGTCTTCTGTTTGCAAGGATCCACACGCACATCTCCAATGGTATCCAAACCACAGTGGTTGAAAGCCCACCTAAGGAGAAGAGAGACCAATTTCAGCTCTTCCCAAGGATGAATCCATGAGATTACTTCTCTTGGATGACCGTGGAAGGAGCCCTGGTGGAAGTGCCACAGCTACACAGACAGTAACATTTCTGAGCATCTCCCAGGCCAGCCCTCAGGCTCTTTAGGCGCATACAGTTCACAGAAGAACTGCAAAGGCAAATCTTTAACCCTGAGGTATTTTTTACATCTTTGGAAACACTACATCAAGCGGTCCAGAGTCCAATGGTTGACCTTACTTTTGGGTACGTTGGTTTTTTCCTCCCCATTACTCGCATGTAATAATAGCAAGTTACGTAAAGTCAGGAAACGGGACCAGCACAAAGTTCAAACTAATTTTCCTACTGAAGGCCTTGCGCAACCATCTTTACAGCAGGCCTTAAATGGCATTTTAGTCCTGTTACAAGGTTGCAATTACAGGCATTTTCAGGTAACCTGGGCAGGTCATCAATACTTCCTGGAAAACAGGTTTTGTTTCCCATATTTCTCTGTCAAAAGGAGACAGCAGTGATTATACTCATTTCAGAGAAACTAGGTGTTCTATCGTCTCTCAAAAGGACAAATCATAGGAAAAGAAAGTTGTCTCCACTAGACACATTGAGAGTTTCTCAAATCTACTTCATCACAGGCAAGCTACTTGCATTATAAGTACCAGAAATGCAACAAACTATTTAATATATTGGCTGATATTTAGCATCTACCAACTTCACACACCCACAGCCAACATTTCATATGAAATAAAGAGCTTATCACTCTGCCCGAGGTTTCCAGACAGATTAAGTCAATCGGGGGGACAATAAACCTCAGAGGAACTGTGCCACAGCTCAAAAAGGCTGTATTTAGAGGAAGTACTGGTTGTCTAGACATGAAGTATCCAACTTCCAAGAACCTGATTTCTGCAGGATACATAAAACTGCACATAAGAACTGAGATGTTAATATATGTTACATTTTAAAATCCTAACATTTTATTCCTCACTCTCCAAATTCCATGTCATATGTTCAGCAGAACAGCATGGAAAGGATGAAAAAGTTTAGATTAAAATAATTCTATTTTTTTTGGCCAAGGAGCTCCAGCCCTATGGGTCTTGTGAAGAACTCTGTGGGTCAAATTCATCCCATGCTATTGTATCAATGTTCCTAAAGACTTGTACTTCTTAGTGCCCTGACTTTAATAGGTGTTTTGCACCAGTATTTTCTGCAAAACCAGGCCTTCAATGCATTAGATACCTCATGTTTTAAGTTGTTAAAAACGTCACTGTTTGGGAACAGAAGTCAGTATAGCCACAGCCCCTACCAAAATCATTATTAGCAAGATAATGATTTCTTCATCACTAAACTTTCTATTTCTTTCTCACCTAAAACCAGATCATATGAACAGAGCTGTGAACTTTAGAGTGTTGATTTTTTAGTTTTTTAACCTATTTAACAACCTCTACTACTTGCATGCCTCTTGCCCATAATTACCTTGTGACTTGATTGCTGTGCACACCATGAACGATGTATTTGTAATACACAGCTCCCTGGGACATGCAGGCACGTCCATGGGCTCCAGCAGAAGTCAAACAACAGAGCCACTGTTTCAGCCCTGCCTCCTGGCTCACCCTCTCAGCGCAGGCTTTTTCCTCTCTGCTTCCTTTCAGTGCTACCAGGGCTGAGCCACTGCTGCAGCTTTCCTTACAGCTCCGCTTTCTGGAGTCCTGAGACTTGGTTAACAAACAAGCAGTTCCTCACTAATAAAAATGAATCCTGGAAACAGAAATTCAGGTTTTGGAAGACAGAAAGGCAATCAGAAGCACACCAGATGGTAAATTCTGATTTTTTTAAGCAAGTCATGTAATTCTGGGAGCCTAGTCAGGGAGGTAGGGGAGAAAAGGAGATTTGGGTATGTATTTGTGCCACTGCCAGCTTTTCACCTGACAGTATCAAAGAGGAGTAGAAAAAGCCTCCTGTCAACATGAAAACAATTTATGAGATGTGATCATTCAGCGTTCAAGTCAGACACAACCTCCCGCGTGTTTGGGTGAGCCTACAGGCTGCCACACCGCAACCATCCTCCTCCTCCATGCAGAAAACCAGCAGCTCCGCAGGGGCCGGCCAGCCCTGCAGCTCCGGGAATGCCAACCATCTGCTGCAGCAGCCCTCCCCCGCACAGGCTGCCGAGGCAGGCTCCTGCCCAGGGCCGATGTCACCCGTGTCGCTCCTGTGGCCGGGGATGCTGCGGCGAACACAAACTGCAGCGCTGCAGAGCAGCACGGCCGAGTTTCTCCACAGAGCTGTGAAAAAGGACTGCACAGAGGATGCCCGTGCACAGCAAAGCCACCAGAGCTGGTGGCTGGTCCTGCAGCAATAAGCAGCTAGCCCACGGCCATTGGGGCATCGACAAGTTCTGGACACCCGGCACACACTTCCAGAGGCACTGCACCATGGCAACAAGGCAGCTGGGATCCCCAAGTGTCTTGAAGGCACCTGCAAGGCCTGTCTCTGCCACACCTTGCTTTCACCACAGCTCTCTCCTGCCAAGGAATGGTTTCTAGAGGTTCATTTCCTGCCTGTCTTCATTCTTGCATAGTCTATGGCCACCCAGGTGGTGCTGCTCTGTGCTGGGGAACATGTGAAATCATGTGAACATGTCACAGCTCCAGGATTTACTGGCTCAGGTCTGCATTTGCCAATTCTTTCGGAAGAATGCCTTAGAGCACTCACCTGGTTTTGAGCTACAGAAATGTTTCTGATGCATGCTATGAACAAAGAGGGGTGCTAAAAACCTCTTCTAATCCATGTCTCTCAAAGGAACAGCGCATCACAATCCAAGCAAAGAAGCCAGCACACAAAACTGTGCAGAATAATCACCCTGTAAAAAGCCAGAGTCCATAAAGGAGACAAAAGAGTCCTGCAACTTCATTCCAGCAGAGAATATCCACTGGGGCATATTCCCGTAGGGTTTTCTCTCTCTCTCGGTTTCGGAGGGCGCAGCCTCCTTTTATCCTAAACTCCCGGCCGCATGTTGCCCTCTTCCTTTCCCCACTGGCTGAGGTACAGGGAAGGTACAGCCTTCCCACACCGCCTACCCCATATCCCCCTTGAACCTACTGTTTTACCCCAAAGTTCAGAAACTCAGGCTTGTGCAGACCCATTTGTTTATTTCGGGAATCGAACTGTCTGGGCTCTGTAACAAACCTGCACCTTGAAGGTGGTAGGGACATTAGAGACATTTAAAAGACATTAGCACCCATACCCTCACCCATTGAATTGTTTGTAAAGACATTAGCACACATCTCTTTCTATCAATCCCTCCTCTTATTTCTCAATTTGTCTCCAAAAACCTTAGTTATCATAAACTTAATTTTTTAACCACCCAGCATGATATAAAAATTAACATTTGAACGACACCCTCCCAACTTTTCTTCTTCTGGCCTCTGCACCAGGTGTGGCGAGCAAATACAGAGGAACAACTCAGCATAAAGTAGACAATGACATTTCATATTAGCCCACTAATCACTAGAGGTCCTTCTAGAGGATCCATGGCTGCTGATCTGATCCACTTTTGCAGAGTTACTCTGTTGTCCTGGTCGGATGTTATGAACAGCAGCAGGGTCTGTGCCGACTGGGCTTCCTGTCCAAGCGATTTCATGAGATACAGTATCCTGGCCACATACTGGTTTAAATATACACTTTTACCTCCCTGCTACACTGGGAATAACCAGGGTAAGGAATCCCAAAAATCAGTTTGAAGCGGAATAATTTAAAACTTCTCAGAGTTTAGTTTTACTCTGGCTAAAGCTAATGGCAATAGCCATATCCATGGTATCTTAGGTTCTAATACCAACTTTGAAATGTGTTTCCTTTCTATTCGACCTGAACTCCAAGGGTGCCAGAGGGTATGGAGGTCTTGCTGAATTCCCCAAGTAGCCATAATCCCTGGAAGGTTTCCACCCCCCCAAACCCCTCTGTAACCTATCCCCATGATCCTCTGCCCCCAGGGAGCCCCCACCACCCTGAGTTATGCCCTCACCTGCCCTCCCAGCTTTCCCACCCCATCCCAGCTGGTAATCCTGAGGTCCCCCATTTTCCCAGTGAGTTTTCCAGCACCCCGCATCACCTTCCCCTCTGGCATGCAATCTGCTGAACTGATCAAGAACCCTCGGCTGACGACATAGTGCTAACACCACCTGTTCCACCTCATCTTCTTCTCCCAGAGGCAGGAGAACAATGAGGAGCCGTGGCTGCTTGTTATGATCCACCCCAACCACAGAAGAGCAAAGAAAACTCTGTGAGTAAGGCGGGTCAAAATCAAAGGTTTGATTAGTCCCAGAAACAAGATTAAAACCAAACGAGGTTAAGTGTTGATAATGAAATGTATCAATTTTCTGGTAACAGTAAGAGAGGCAAAGAGAAACAAGGAGAAAGAAAGAAAAAAGAAAAAGGTGGTGGGGACAGGGGTAGTGACAGAGACAGATAAGTGGAAACACATCACCCCTCCCTGGGTCCCAATGACATCTCATTGCTCCCCTCCATCTGGGATTCTTGATGGTGTGGGTGCCTTGCCAAAAAGCAGAGAATCCAAAGTATTACTACATGTTTGGGCCAGGTGGGAATGCCCAGGTACCTCCCCTGAGGAGGAGGAAGTTTGACACTGTCTCCTGCAAGACTCTGAGTCAGTTGCATTAAATCAACTTGCGGTCCAGGGCCTCAGCCCAGGGGCCCATGCAGGGTACAGTAGGGTTTGGTGCAGTTTTGTTGGCACAGCTTCGTTGGCACAGCTTCGTTATACGCTTTTGTCAAAGTGGACAAAAGTCCTTTATGACAATGTTTAAGCCATCAAATAGGACATTTCAGTCTCTGACACCGCTGCAGTCCAACATTGATTCCATCGACAAAAGGGTCATGCACCCATCAGGCACCATCTTTATCAAAAACAAAGACCTGTAAATTATTCAGCTGGACATACCTGGGACAGAGGAGTGTTTGAACATCATGAGCTCCATTGAGGCACTTTCCACCCCGGATTCAGCAAGCCTCACATATTCCTTCTTCTAGCGCCCTACATCTGAGATCATGGAAGATGACTGGTACTCTTTTCTGCTTGAACAAGAGTTTGAGTTCCTCGGTTCAGTGACTCATAAATGGCATCTAAGCTGCATCCATGAGGATTTCTCCGTCTGTCTCTCCTACCCTCTGGTTGTCATTGCCCCCAAAGCCATCAATGATGTAGTACTTCTCAAAGCTGCCACGTTTCACCACAGTGGCTGCTTCCCAGAGCTCAGCTATTACCATGAGAGGAACGGGCAGTCATGATGAGGAGCAGCCAGCCTCCTACAGGCACGAATGGGCGATGGTGCAAAGAATGCAAGGAGATGCTGAATGCCACACTCTGGCATTGATATAAGGCCCTTCATTACTGAGCAGCAGGCCAGGGCTGAAAAAGAGGGCTCTGAAGAAGCCCAATACCCTCTGCGGATGAGGATTCACGAGTACAGCAAGAGGTTTCATATTCCTCAGGAAAGCCTCATCAAACTGGTGGAAGCTGGCAGTGACAAGTTACACAACAGGGATGGCTGGATCTGTAAAATGCAAGCTGCCAACAGGCAGACTCGCATCCAGGAGATCCTGACTGCAGCTTGTCAGGTTGCTCAGGGTATTGAAAGGGAAGGTGCATCAGTGTTAGTCCATGGCAGAAAAGGGACTGATTCCATGCTCCAGGTCACTTCTCTGGCACAGGTTATCTTGGATCCAAGGGGCAGGACCACGTGTGGCTTTGAGGCTCTTGTTTGAGCGAGTGGCTGCAGGCTGGCCACCCCTTCCAGCAGTGCTGGGCCCAGCCAGCCTATTCCAATGGCGAATGGAAACAGCAGGCCCTAGTGCTCCTCCTTTTTCCAGGCCATACGCAGCAAATCCATCAGCAGCTCCTGTGCTCTTCCAAATTCAATGCGCAGTTTCTCATCATGCTCTTTGAACACACTCATGCTTCCCAGTTTGGGACATTCCTGGGAAACAGCGAAAATGAAAGGGCCAAACTGGAACTGTGTCAAAAGATCATGCCCCTGTGGTCCTGGCTGAACAGATCTGAGGAGCTCAGCAAGTTCTGGAATTCTCTTTTTGAAGTCAACAGCCACATCATCTGGCCCTGCGTGTCCCTGCAGGAACTACAGCTCTGGGAGGGTGTCTTCCTTTGGTGGAACAGGCCCAAGTTCCTCAAGAAATCTGAAGAACTTATGATTGACAGTGAAACATTCAACCAGGAAATTCAGGCCAAGCTTATGGCGTTGAGGAGGCAGCTGGCACAGCAGAACCTACGAGTGGGCAGGACTTTCCCTCAGGTCTTTCTCTTCCTTTCTTTCCCTTTCCCTCCCATTACATTAAAGAGGAAACATGAAAAGTGCATGTGCTGCTGAGCCCTTGGGTACAAATGTGAATGTGTTTGTTGAGAGTGTGTGTTTACATACTTCAAAGGCTTTAAAGTAGGTTTTTCTCTTGCCTGCACCCACAAATAATTGGAAGAATTTTATAGGTAATATTCTTATTCCACTGTGTAATTCTATACATAATGGGAAATTAATTTTTTACCATACCAAACTTGCAAAGTATAGAAACATTTTCATACAAAAGGTTCCCATGCAAACACATCTTTACATCAGGGCTATGTTCTATTTTTTGGAGAATAGATTAGAGCACTGTTTTAACTTAATTTTGACCCAAAACAAGAACTGTGTCTTTATTAGGGATGGGATTAAAAATGAAATTAACTCCCTTTCAAATTTAGTTTATTATTCCAAATAGCTCTTTTTTTTTCTTTTGAATTTTAGTGAGCAACTTGCCCTCATCACACTCTGCACCCATAACTAAGAAGCATGTGTGGTGCAGAGCACGCTAGGGTTACCACACTAATTAGCATAATCCAAGAAGAGAGGTAAAATTAAAATACTCTTCTAAGACACGTGGCAGGAAATTCAACAGCACATCAGAGATGCTCAGGTTGGAGTGTTTGGTTGTCTTGAGGTCTGGTAGATGGCTTTTTGTAATTTATCCATGTTCTATTTGCAGCTCATAGCTGTCTCTCCTGGTTTAGGAAGGGGGACAACACTTTTTCATGTAACATTTCTTTCTGTTAAGACTCTTTAGTTCACTAATTAATAACTCTGAAAACTTTAGCCATATTATAATAATTTAGAGTCTTCCAAGGTAGACCTGGGAAGCTTAATACATATTGGCATGATTTCAAATATGTATAAATTCTTGTACCAAGTTCCAACATAAAATTGGTTGAGACAACTTTTACATCCACAAAACCTTTTGCTGGCCGCACCATTTTTTTTCTTTTCAGTAAAAAGACAAAACAAGCTTGGCAAAAAACCAACTTAACAATACATGAAATGCTTTGACTAATACTTGATCACTTACAATGGAAACACAAATTACCAACATTAAAAAAATGACAATAGAAACAATTATGGGAGCAATTCCGAAAGTTTCATTGGTTCCCACACAGCTCCATCTTATCTGTAGGCAAGTTCTTATGAAAGAAAAGTGAAAATTCAGCCCACTACAGACTGAATTTATTAAAAGGAAGGAAAAAATTCCTTGCAGCTATGCAGAATAATCACCCCGTAAAAAGCCAGATTTCATAAAGGAGATAAAAGAGTCCTGCAACTTCATTCCAATAAAGGGAGAGAGTATCCACTGGGGCATATTGCCGTGGGGTTTTCTCTCTCTTGAGGTTTCGGAGGGTGCAGCCTCCTTTTATCCCAAACTCCCGGCCGCATGTTGCCCTCTTCCTTTCCCCACTGGCTGAGGTACCGGGAAGGTACCACCTTCCCGCACTGGCTACCACATATTCCCCCTTAAACCTGCTCCTTTACCCCAAAGTTCAGAAACTCAGGCTTGTGCAGACCCATTTGTTTATTTTGGGAATCGAACTGTCTGGGCTTTGTAACAAACCTGCTCCTTGCAGGTGGTAGGGACATTAGAGACATTTAAAAGACATTAGCACCCATACCCTCACCCATTGAATTGTTTGTAAAGACATTAGCACACATGTTTTCTTATCAAAACTGAATTAGGCAATGTTTGTGCGGCTTGGCACTTCCTGGCACAAATGAAATGCAAGCATGGTCTGACATTCAGTTGATCCTGAGCCAGGATCACAGGGTTATATATAAACTCCCTGAAGCTTTGTCATTTGGTCTAGAAAGGTTTGGTTTTGAGCTTTTGGATAAATTCACCTCAAGACACAGAATGCACACACAGACCTGCACATCTACATCCTTCTGAATTATTTGCCACAGTCCCAAAAAACACACAAGTCGCTGCACTTACTTCTCCCATCACGATTTACCCAGTTTTCCTAAGGCTGATCAGACCCAGAGTTCAGAACAAGCAATTCTGCGTATTTTTGATACAGTTTCAGCTGCAAGCTTTGGGTTTAGACACAGGTCACAGAAGAGCCTTGGACCTCAGTCTCCCAGCCAGGTATTGCAGATAAGAGCATTTCTGAGGCACAAATCCATATGAAGACCCACCCTAACCGTAGCACACTCAGCTAAACTCCAGGACTACCAGATATAAAGAAAACTTAGATTCACCAGCCCAGAGGTCGATGGTGCTGTGTCTGTGCTGGCTCCCTGTTTCTCATAGCTGCCTTGTACTCTGGTGGGTCCATCTGTGCTATTTTCTTGTGGCTTGCAGCCACATGCCCGAGGGGATGAGTGCAGCAAGAATTAAAGGCTGTGTGACAGCACAGAAGCATGCAGCACACACTGCTCTGTGTGTGCAGGCACACTGCCTCCCCACAGTTAACCACTGCACTTCAGGTTAATGGCAGGCAGCCCGAGCTCCCCAGGAACATCAGCTACTCCCCCTCAGGGACACCAGATACCCCCTTCCCAGGCGGCCTCAGCTGAAATGGGCTGCGAGTGCGTGCTTGGGAAGGGAGCTGTTGGCCATTGGGGGCCACAGAGACTCCCAGTGCCTCCGGGTTGAACGCAGGCAGACATGTTCCCCTTCACTGTCCTTTGGCACATGGCCTGGGACGCGAGACCATGCATGTCAGCAACTGTGACAGGTCAGAGACATGCCACAGCCCGAAGGCATCCTGCTGGGACCTCGGGAACCCTGCCGGAGCGGGGCTTTCGTTTCTGAAGCATCCTCTACTCACTCTTGTTTCCTGCATGCCCTTCTCCTCCTTCCCTTCCTCCATTTGTAGCAACACTGCATTCTGCATGCTCCCCGAGAGAAATAGGGCAAACATAACCTGATTAACCAAGAGGATTTGGGCAGGAAGGGGCGGGGGAAGAGATTAATACACAGAGAACCACAGGACCTTTCCCTCTCACATTAGCTCTTGCCTATTCAATAATTAAAGTGTTCTGCGGTGACTCTGACTTTGGGATTTGCTGTAAAAGCTTCTCATAAACTCTGTCTCAGCATGCAGACACCAGACCAAAGAGAATATTTGGTCTGACAAGCTGAAATTTCTTTCAGGCTCCAGGGTCAGTCAGAAGCTTAAAACTACTTGGATGTGGAGCCTATGGCTCCATTTTAAAACATAAGGATCCCTCTCGCTGTTGTTCACCTATTGAAGGGACTGAATCCAACCTTTATTTGGCCCTTCTGCCTCTGAAACATGGTTTCAGAGTTAATGCAGGCTTTCTCCATTTCATGTACAAAACAGCCTCCAAGGCTGGCAGCGCCCCATGAACACAGGAACATATTATACAGGCTCTGGCTGCCCTCCAAGCCTACTCTGATGTTCTATTTTCTCTCCATCCCTTCTTTCTTGCTTACCTTAAGGCACATAGATGTTTCAGGATGGAAATGTAAAGCTACCCACACACAGAAAAGATGCCTTCCAGACCTTCCAAGGAGCTATTTTTGGCTGCTCTTACATGCCTAAGAACTCTAACAGGGGTCATGCACTGAACTAATTGGCCCTCAGTAACTTTTGCCTAAGAGATATGAAACATTGCAGGGATTTAAAACAAACAAAAAAAATCTCTCCATAACCTAACATACTACTGACTCCAAATCTCCAGATGCTGTTTGCAAGGGAGCACATTCTTAAAACGGCTGCAAGCCTGAGATTATTACCCAATGAATGTATGCTCAACAGCACACCTAAACATACAGAATAATAAAGACATATCCTTAATCCGGATTTTTCCAAAAGTTAATGAGTACCCTCAGCCTTCAACTGACTCCACTTTTCAAGCCCAAACCTGGAGAAGAAGCTCCAAAAGTTTCAGAGTGAAACAGATTTCTCTTCAAAATACATGCCCCCAAAGATTTTATGGTATTAAAAATTAAGGAACACTGGGTTAGCAGCCAAACACATGCACAGAATGATACTCCATAAAAAAGCAGCAGCCCTAGCTCCATCTGTCAGAGCCCATGAATACACCACATCACATCCCAGCAGTCAGAAACGCAGGCTCTGGTCTGTCCTGTGTCTCTCAAATTCTAATGCTGGCATTTTTCCAAACTGGGCACTGCCCAGACTGCAAACATTTCAGTCCAGAGGCCAAGAGCAAAGCAAGGGGTGACCCCCAGTGCCCCAGCGGCTGCCCAAAGGCTCCTCATGTGGCAGGGGGTTAATACTGATCCAGGGGACTGCCCAGCCCTGTTGTCACTCCAAACACTGCTCGCCCTCACACAGCGAGCAAAAGATAAAGCATGCAGGTATCTTTTTCCTTCTGACATCACAGCATTAAATATCACACAAACACACAGCCTACAGGCTGGATAAAGCAGAAATGCTGTACAAGTAGCAAAAAGGATGTGGAGAACATATGGGGAGTGAGCTGTGCACACACACACACAGGGAACACATGACAGCATCTCACATTTTCATCACATTGGCATCTTTTAAAGAGTTCTTGAACCGAGATACTGCCTCTTAAGGCCAGAACTGCATAATGTTTAGGGATACAACTGATTTTGCATAGAGGCATGAGAAAGACAACACAGGGTTGAGGGGGCCAATGCAAAATGGTTGTACCCCGCATTTAGCACCCAGGACACAGACATGCTGCCCCTTTTATTACAGGGCCCAAGTTAGAGAACCACCAGGCTCTGTAAGTACCAGGATTTCCCCCACAGCAGCTAAAAGATTTTTGCTTCCTCCCTTTGGTAATATCCACTTCCTCAAACCAGACTCACCGCAGCTTGCAAAACAATAAGGCCGTGCCCTGCAAATGTTTGCTAAACATCAGTGCAATTTCATCCAAATACAGGAACAGAGGAAACACGAGTCAGAAACTCCATGCTTAGCATAGCACTGTGAAAATGATTCATTGGCAGTCCATAGGCAAGCAGCAACCTTCCATTTTCTATTTAAAACTTGAGTATAAATAAAAAATGTGAATTAATCAATGTAGATAAGGGTTGGTATTTGTGTAAAGTTCTTGGAAAATACAGCATGCCAAGCCAAGCACCGTACTTGGCAGTTATTCTGCTTTACTCTGCTTCCACTTTCACTTGCCTGGTTCACTCTGACTCTTCAGCCGATGAGGTCTTTCTGCTGTGTGCCTCGACAGTGCCCATGCTGCAAAGCTGTGCTCCCGACAGAGACGTTCAGCTTGGTGCCTGCCTGAAGCGTACTCATGATCTCACTACAACTGCATAATGAAGCTGGGCCAAAAGACTATTGCCTGACAGCAACTGAGGCTGCACCCCTCTCTCCCCACCTTTATTGTTCCGTGGAATCACTGCCACAGTTCAGACCTTTGCTACTGAGTCATGGCGCAACATATTGGGTTTCGATTGAGAAACACAGGCACTTAAAATCAAAAAGGCATGGAAGAAAATTAAGTCAACAAAGCAATTATTTCCTGGAAAAGATAAGAAATCACACTCCTCTTCCTGAGAAGCCACACTCTGAACCTACATATGACAACAGGGCTCACCTCCAGCTTTTTTTTGAGTAGGATGAGGTGAGCGGCACCAATCCACAAGTTAAGTTAAGAATGGCCAGCTACCACACAGCTACAGCACACCCAAGTGAGGGTGTAAATCTCCAACAGTACAAGCTAGAGAGCTTGTCATTGGGAAAATGGTGTGTATCTTTCATTGTCTTGGTTACCTTCTGCTTATAAAACAAAGCTGAACAGAACAAAACTGAAAACCCTGGGTAGCAGAACTTCTGAAGAGATCAGGCAAGACCTTTCTGCTGGGGGAAGCTCCCTGTACACTCCAGCGCTAGACTCTGCTGGCAGTACACAGGATACAAATGGCATTTAAAACTCTGCCTGGTAACCTTTCAGGACAGTAGCTGCCTTTCACAGCCACATCTTTTGCCAAGGGCTCTGTATCCACCTACAGACCTGCCAACAACCACCATCACCACCAAAGCAAATATTTAAAAGAATACCTTGTACAGAAGCAGTGAAGCTATTTTTCCCCCTCTGAGAAGAGCAGAAGAGTTGAGGTCTGCAACACAAGCCAAAATTGCCGCAGGACTGCTACCTTAGGCCCCAGCCAGCCCAGCTGCAGCATTTTAAGGAGTCTCAGGGGTGACCCAAGTGTGGGAACTGAAATGAAAGCACCTGGTTGCCTATTTCCCTTCTATCGCTGCATTTGTTGAACTGCAAGTCAAACTTCATCTTCCTTCTCCAAGGAAGGGATAATCATTTATTAAATAATCATCTGTGGGCTCCTCTACCAAGTCTGTGTGTCTGTAATGCTGAGAAGCACTCTCAGCTTCCTGCAGTGGTTGGTATGGCCCAGCAACTTCTTCCTCATAGGATGCTGACTTTCCAGCAACGTAACTTGGAGTTCTGATTCATAGAAATGAAAGTTTGGGACACAGTGATTTTTGGATGGGAGAGAATGGATAATCTGCTATCACACAAAGCATCAACCAGATATACAAGGTCTGAAATGCCAGAGAAGTGTCAGCCCCCAAAAGAGAGGCAGTATTGTGCATGTAATTTATCAGAGCATCCCATTTCCTGCAGTTCCTAAGTAAATAAGATCCAGAGTTGCATCAAGGGAATGGGTTTGGCTTGGAATCCTGCACAGTGACTCATGCTTTCATGAATAAATTCATTTCCTTAGAGAAGCAAGACAAAGTCACATGTTCTACTTAGTCCAGCTACCTAGAGTGTTGATTTAGGAAGCTATTGCAAAAAAATACAGTTTTATTTAGCTTTATATTGAATGCATAATCCACTGCAGCTGTACTTGCAAACATAACCAGCTTTTTAAGGGGAAGAAAAAAACTGGTGTAACTCGGAAGTTCTGGGTATTGAAAGATGTCAGCTAGAAACCAGTTTGCAATCAAAACCAGGCAACTGACAAAAAAACATTGTGGAAGTCTTGGTGTTCCAGAAACTGACTGTTATTTACACAGGTCTCCATATTTATTCCCATCCCACACATTTAAAAATAGGTTGTAGAAACACAGACCCGTAAACACTAGGAAATGAGAATTGCATCAGCTAGCCCCTCCCCTTCCCCACAATGACAGTGCAGAGGAAACGAGGGCGTGAAGCAGCAAAAAGCTCTGGATCTCTGTAACAGCAGCATCTCCACACGTGCATGGAAGCAGCCAAGGAGAGGGACCCAGAGGTGCATGGATCACGGCTTATCAGTTATGTGCAGAGATACTTTTTGGTACAAGCCAGGATGAAACTCATCTTTCAGCTTTTAGTTTTCTTAGGAGATCAGTTCAAATGGTTTGATGTGGCTATACCGACCATATTGGAAGAACACAAAATATGGATTTTTATGGAGTATGAACCAACTCCCTGTATCTCACCCTGATAAATATCTCAAAAGAATAATGCAAGGATTCTGGCTCTATGAACTTTTGGTGTCAAGTTCCACTTCGGGGTCTGGGCCTCTCTGGTTCAGGAAAAGACCCTCCATCATTTTCATGCTGCTTTACAAAGCCTCAGTGTTCCACAGTTAACAAATCTCTGCAGTACCACCAACAGGTTGGTATATACAAACACCTTCACATTTTACAAAGGAGAAATGAAGCCATTAAAGCTGGAAGAAATTGTTCAGGTCTCAGAATGAATCAAAGGGAAAGACAGGACTGGAATATGATGTAGCTATGTGTACTGCCAGGTCTTCCCCTCACACACTGACACCATGGGAAAGCAAAGCCCTTGATGAAGCCAGAGTAGAAGCAGGACTGATCATGCATGGAATAACCCCTAGGATTTTTAAGGGCAAATTAAACCTCAAGTCTCGGGTAGAGTGGAGAAATGCCACTGACCTTTCCAGGGCTGGTCAGCAACCCCAGCAGCTTTGTGTTACTGAAAACCTCTCAGCTGAGCTGTAGGTCACACAGCAAACCTGCAGGTCCCAGTTTGGTGTCCTTATTCACCCCTGCAGCACCATCAGATTTGACTCAGTCTGTCATGAGCCAGGACCTGAGCAAATGGAGAGAGTAGAAATTAAATGTCACCATGTAAAACCTCTTTTATATTAGCAGAATGGAGAGAAATTTACTAGCATTTTGTATTTCATTGAAAATAGTAAAATGCACACATCAAACTCACCTTGTGTAACTGTCTCTGGGCTTTATTTTTGTGATAATGGTACCTTGTAGTTTAAAGGCAAACATGTTGTTTAATAAGAATGTGGCATTGTTTCCATGTTATCACTCAGATCCTGATCAAATGCCATCTGAGGCCAGTGGAAAGGCTCTGCTTCCAACTCCTAGAATAAAGATATAAATGTTTCTACATTCAGCAACTTCTGTTGCTTTATTATTCACGTCTAATCTGTGAAAACTAACATGAAAAGGAGGGCAAGCAGGCTGAGGAAGGGTCAAGCTTCCCTGGAGAGACACTGTCACATTTCTGGCATTCCCATCACTCTATCAACACCACCTCCTGCTACCACGATAAAAGACAGCAGTGGAAAAAGAACAGGAAGAGTAAAACTCCTTATCTACACATGTGAGAAAAGTCAGCCCATCCCTACAATCAATCACTTACATGAAGACAAAACAGACCTGGCCTCCATCTTCCAAGTGCAAGAAAAATGCCTGTAATTTGCTCACCCCATTCTGTTTGTGCTGTTCTGAGCCTTCTCTTATTGAAGCTCACTGAGGCAGAAAATCAATGTCAGTCATGCCAGATGACTGCTTTCCTCCTGAGCATCTACTGCTGATGGTAAGATCACAAAGGCCACATAAAAGGAAAAATTTGGCCACTGCAGCTGCCTTCTCAGTTCTGTAACTGAGATAAATTAACAGGTGAATTACCACTGGCATATTAAAAGCTGACTATGTATTTTTACAAAAAAAGGGCTCTGATCTACTTATCATCATCATTGGGGACATACTGGGACCAGGATGGTCTTGAAACATCTCAGTTGGCTTGCTTTGGCTTGCTCTACTAAAAGTAGAACCTCTGGTATCTGAATAGGCACCAGAGAGATAAGGACACCCTGATGCCTTAGAGATAAGAGAGATTCAGTCTTGGTTCTGTTCTCAGTAACAAGCAAACACAAGCAAGGGAAGATGTTACTGGACCTTACACTCTGGAAACCAAGTTTATTTTGTCTGAGCCACAGGCTAAGAAGAATCTTGCAATACCCGTATTCTTCAGGAGCCTTGGTCTCATTGTGAGTAGTAAAATCCCACTTGCTCTACATTAGTTACATATTTTTAAATGCTTATTAGTCTGTTCAGCCAGTATTGCCATAGAAGCTTCATATCTTGCATTTCAACTCTTTAGAAATAAAAGTTTTTATAGAAAAAAGTATTTCTTATTGGTCTTCATTCCTGTAAAATGTTCATTTTCTGTCCTGCCAGATGTCTGTAACTCAAATCTGGATGAGATGTTCAGTCTCATTCATATAGAGCCACTGTAAATACAGATTCCTGAGATGCAGAACTAAACTTCCTAATCCATCCTTGAGGCTTCTGACAGAACAAGATGCTCAGTGAACCCAGAATAATGCAGAATGACAGAACTATGATTCCTTTCTATCCTGCATTCCTGCTTTAGGCCAGCTCAGCATTTACCCACACTTCCCTTCCTTAGTGACCAGTCTTCTCTGACATGGCACATCCCACAAGCATCTCTCCTTCCATCAGCAGCAGCAAGGAACAAAGCACATCTAGTTCTGCAACCAACAGCCTGTTATATTTAACCTCCTTTGCTGGAAGTGCTGGTCTTTTTAATAAGCACAATTTTGTATTTTTCTGTCTTGTTTCACTCAAATCTACGCAAATTCTATGTGTCAAGCGTTTTTAGATGTTTTCTCCGCTGTATTTTTTGTTTCTTTTGTTTTGCCAATGGACTGTCAGATAAATGATGAGGCTTTGGGCTGCTATTCCTGTCAGATCACCCTAGCAGAAGAGAATTGTCACTGGGATGGTGTGTGACCAGGTGTGCCACAGCAAGATAAGCACCTCTAAAGGAACTCAAGTACATCCTAGGAGCTGAGGACAGATATGGGCAAAAATCAGTTAGAGTCAGAATCCCAAAAGGAAACTAAGACAAAGATTGTAAAGGTACCACAACTACAAGAAATGAAAAAAAAAGAAAAGGAAGAAAAAACGATCACTGTAACAAGAATGAGAAAATAAAGGTAACACATCTACTCCCACAAGATTAAATGCATACTTACCTGATTTTCAGTAAGGATGAACATGCTAATCCATGAGGTAAAGATAGGATGCCTAAGAGAAGAGGTAGAAAGCAGAAATGGGTATAAGATAATAAATGAACACAACTCACAGATGGTGAGCAAAACTCACTGAGTCTGCTGTCTTCCATCCGGAGGAAGCAGGCATTCTCAATTCCAGAGCTCTGACGTGCTCAAATCCGAAAGATTTTAAGTAAATTCACCTACTTGAAGGCATTACCACAGGACCAGAGAACTGCAAGTTCTAAGAAGTAAGCCATGGTAGAAGCAGTTTGGGCCTTTGCTTTCGATATCTGTGCAGTTCTTCGGAAAAACTTCCAAAGGAAAATCTAACTAAAAACATGATATTCACTGAATAATAAAGGAAAAAAAGGTAGAGTGGATTTACTAAAAGTCACTTTTGTGGGATGATCCACAAAATAGTATAGTAAAACGTAGCATAGAGTAGCATAATATAGTATGAAATTGAAACTGCAGGCATTCAGGAAATTTTTTTTAAAAAAGTTTTTGCTTTTTGTTGAGAGTCCTAGCAAGAAATAAGTGAATAGAAGTATTTGGCTTTACTAACCAACCACAAGGTGACAGGAAACTGACAGCATGGTGTGACTGAAAAAGACCAGTGTGAGTCCAGTCATGGAATTTCCAGTAACTTCAGGAAAACATCAGTGTTGTGTTTGAGGCATGGCTGTCTGAAACACTCCGTGCAGCAGCCCCTCTCAGGAGAAAAAGCATTTAAAAACCAGTTAAACTGGGAGAGTTCCACACAACGTACATCCCAATGACCAGGGAACCGCTTGCGTGACCGTGCAGGGCTGAGAAGGTTTGGGTTATATAACCTAACACAACAAATGAGTGGGAACTGGGTATGCAAATACACAGAAAGGGGAAGTAAGCAAAAAAAGCCCCAAACATCTATTGATTTAGACGGAAATTAGAAGCTGGTTTCCAGCCGCCCGACAAGAGCCCCCACGCGGCACTACCGCCCTAAACTCCTGAGAAGGAGCACAGGGCTGGCTGGCACTGCTCGGGCGAGAAACGAGGGCAGGAACGCCTTGAATTCCCCACAAACTCTCCAGAGCCGGAGAGTTTGCTTTCACTCATCGCGGCTAATAACAGAGAGAGTGGAATCTCCCCCGACGGCAGCCCTGAGACGAGCCCTGAGGGGGCGCGCCGCTGATGTCCTCAGCCCCGCCTCAGCTCCCATCGCGGCGCTGGCCGCTCGCCTCTCTTCACCCTCTCCTCCCCTGCTCCCGCTCCTTCCCGCTGCTGCTGCTCCTTCCCCCTCCTCCCTCTCCCTCTCTCTCCACCCCGACGTGTCGGCGGGCACGTCCCCAGCATCGCAGCCCGCCCGTCTCACGTCAGCCGCCCGGCCCTTATTTAAGGCGGCGGCCGCCACCTCCCCCGCTCCGCCGTCACAGCCGCGCTTGGGTGAGGACGCTCGGTAGGTGCGATCGCCGTGGCGGGCTGGGAGAGGGGGTGCAGGGACAGGGGGAGTGCAAGAAGGGGAATGCAAAGAGGGGGGTTGCAGGAGGTGCTGTCCCGCAAGCCTCCGGGCGGACTCGGTGGAGCAGGCGGCGCCAGATGGACAAAGTCTGCTCCACGCCGCCTGCTCCGCCGACTGCCCCCGGCCGTGGTGGTATCGGGCACAGCCCTGGGCTTGAGTCCAGCCGGCGCGATTTCCACTCACAATCCCCCCATCATCCCCTCCCGCCATCCCCTTCAGCCTCCATGGATTAACTTGCTTCCCTTAATTGGTGCGTTTGGCCGCAGGGGGTGATCCTGCAAAGGGACTTGAGGATGGGCTTAGGGCTGCGTTTCAAATACAGCATTAGTGGACCACCTACTACTTCCCTAACTTGTTTCTTTGAGAGGCATGGCACTCTAAAAGCAATATTTTTTGAGTTTTTAAGTGTAACAGACGTGCTTGAGTGGGTGGCTCTCATCAGCCTTGCGCATTAACGTGCTTATAGTGCAAAGGGAGGACTCGGCACGTGGAGAGTGCACTATACAGCCACCCTTCAGGAGGCTTCTGCAAATGAAGACTGACGTAGCTTGGTTGAGTTTTCCCAAATATGGGCACTGCTGGCTTCCTGTCCCTCCCCTCAGCCCCAAAACTTACAGTCCTTACCTGCTGCTCTGCTTGGCTTTTCATGCTCTGAACGAGTTGCCGCCTGCCCAGCACCAGAGACTCGTGTTGTGTCTGTACTTGCATCCGTCTGTGCAGCTGCTCCTGCCCTGGGCTCTTCAGGCTGCTCCCAGTGCAGAACCATTTCCTGGGAAAGCGTGGTGTTGGCTTCTATACAGAAATGGGGATGAATGCATAGACGCATTCTCTGTCATCATTGTGCCATTTCGGCACCCGTGGGCTGTCAGAACCCATCTAACCAGGATGCTGTGCAGCTGGCAGCTAAAATGTGAGGGTGGGAGAGATGGTAGCCCCAGACTCCAGCTATCTTAATTTAAAACTGTGCAGTTTCATTTCAAAACAAATTCATGATGTGGAGGCTCATTCTGTGCTTAAAAAGGGCTTGCCTAAGTGTTGCACAACTTCAGCTCTGGAAAGGCTTCAGGGCACAGAATACCAGTTTTTCAGGGTGAGAGAATGGTTTGCCAGACTGCGCTGTGCTTAGAAGTACCAAAATGGCTTCCTAAATGTAATATGGATGGTCATTTAGATCATCCTGCTGCTGCTGGAGTGCCACAAGCTATATAATATAATCAATGGCTCTCAGGCTGTATTTGAGGCAAAGCTATAGTGAGCTTGATCAGAGATTGTCATCAATAATTCAGTTTTGCAATCGTTTTGTGGCATACAGGCAGTATTGGCAGATGTTTTATTCATGTGTTTTGTATCCATTTTTGTATCATCCTGGAATAAAGTCTGTCATGCTAGATACAAATATTCTGGTGTCGGTAAAAGCTCCAAAGCTCGGAGAAATAATCTGTTGCTCTCCTTTCAGCAGTGCACCATGTCTCTCAAGGATCAGCTCATCCACACTCTCCACAAGCAGGAGCACAGCCATGCCGAAAATAAGATTAGCGTGGTTGGCGTGGGTGCAGTCGGAATGGCCTGTGCCATCAGCATCCTCATGAAAGTGAGTGTCAAGCTTGGGAGGAAGCAGCAGAAGTACCTGAGGCCTAACAGAGGGGCAAAAAAAATAATCTGCCTTATTAAATGAACTTCTGGTTATACAGTGCTTTGTTTGGGCCTGAAATGAAGCAACAGTCTTGAAGCTGTTGACAGAGAACAAATAGCTGCAGTTCTTGTAAACCAAGTTTGCCTCAGGATCAGACAGTATGTCCTTCACGTATCATTTTATGAGCTGCATTTACCTTTCTGGGACTTGCAGACTCCCTTCTAAGTAGGAATTGTCTAACACTCTAAATATACAAAAAGATGGAGAACTGAGGAGTTATTTTGTGTTGAGCAGAGTGGACAATGGAATAATTCTTTGCAGTGTGGTCTGGAAAAATTGGTCCTTGGCACTCTGCATGACTTGTCCTCTACATTCAGTTACCCTATTGAAAACACTGTGGTTAACACCAGGCTTACTTTTCTTAACTCTCAAATAGGTTGCATATGAACTGCTATTAAATTATTCTTCATTATTGTCCTGCTAAATTGTACTACTACATCATGAGAACATGGTTATGAAAAGTACAAAGTGAACTCAAGAAACTGAATATCCCAGGGGACTAAATGAAGGACTCTGGGAAGAAGGGAAGTGTTAAGAGCAGAATTGGTCAAGTAGCTTTTAAAGTAATTGTACCTTCACAGTTTAAGAGCTGGGGGCTTTGCTCAAAGAGGCAGCAAACTTACCATTACCCTTGGTCTCTTGTAGGACTTGGCCGATGAACTCGCCCTTGTTGATGTTGTGGAGGACAAGCTCAGAGGAGAGATGCTGGATCTCCAGCATGGCAGCCTCTTCCTTAAAACTCCAAAGATTGTCTCTGGCAAAGGCAAGTAGTTGGCTCTCACGTGCTCATTATTTTTAAATGGAGATAGCCACTTCAGGTCTCACACTGGACAGCCAAGTCTAGCACTTAGCCTGTCACCCTAATTGTTGGGGGGAAAGCTCATGGATATAGTACTCAGCTGACATTTTTTAATATACCTTCTTATGCCCAGTCCAGCTAGGAATTTTCTTCCAGGGTTCACTACTCGATACAGAAGGATGAATTTCTTAAGTACTTGGAACTTTGTTTCACAACCAGTTAACCCCTGAACTCATTTACTGCTTACTTCTGATAACTTTTAGTAGCAGCCTTGAGTAGGGCAAAGGCTTAACCAGCTCATACCTTAATTACAGTGCCCACAGGTAGTAGGTTATGAGGGCAGAACCTTCTTCCTTTCCTATACAGCACTTGCCCTGAATGATACCCCAACAGCTACCCCTAGTCCCATTTGTGGCTGAGCAGCGTGGGATATCACTGCCTGCAGCTGCATGTTCCAATGTTGCCACTTGTGGCAATGAGCCACAGTCCTAGAATGAAATTTACCTTTCTATAGCGGCAAAGTCTAGGGTAACAATTACCTGAGAATTGCTGCACCCTCGAAGTTTAGAATTTGAAATCTCAGTACAGAAAGGAAGCAAGAACTGTTCTGACCCATGTGTAGTAAGAGGTCATGTTTGACACAGCCTTTGTCTGCAGATTACAGTGTGACTGCACACTCCAAGCTGGTCATTGTCACTGCTGGCGCCCGGCAGCAAGAAGGAGAGAGCCGCCTTAACTTGGTCCAGCGCAACGTGAATATCTTCAAATTCATCATTCCCAACGTTGTTAAATACAGTCCTGACTGCAAGCTGCTTATTGTCTCAAACCCAGGTTTGTCTTGTGTTGCCATAAGAGGATTTGGCTTAGGGAATAGTGTTCCTTCAGTAAGGTGGCATTAGGACACAGGCTTTTAGAAAATACTTATGCTGGGGAAGAGATGGCTCCAGGGAGACCTTGGAGAACCTTCCAGTACCTGAAGGGGCCTAAAAGAGATGTGGACTTTTTACAAGGGCATGTAGTGATAGGACATGGGGTAATTGCTTTAACTGAAAGAGGTAGATCTAGGTTAGCTGTAAGAAAGAAATTCTTTATTATGAAGGCGGTGAGACACTGGAGCAGGTGGCCCAGAGAAGTTCTGGATGCCCCATTCTTGGAAGTCATCAAGGCCAGGTTGGATGGAGCTTTTAGAAACCTCTTGTAGTGGAAGGTGTCCGTGCCTGTGGCAGGGGATTAGAATGAAATGATCTTTCAACCCAGACTGTTCTATGATACCATATAGCAAAAACCATCATCTTCCCTCTCCAGGCTCAGCGGTTCAGTCTGCTGAGAAATAAACTTGGGTTTCAATCTGAGTGACCTTGAGCACAGTAAAGTTCACTGGTAATTGCATGCACAGCATAAAGGCAGAGCTGAGAGACTGTTTAAAAACAGCCATTATGTTGTATAAAACAGCCATTATGTTAGTCCACTGCAGTGCCTGGCCACAGGCACTGCTTTGTGCTCTGTTCCATGCAATTAGCATGCAGGTAAAGTGCTTACAGATGAATGCAGGGTACCATCCATCAATTTGCTCATGAGTGGCACTTGTTATCTGCCTGTTCTCCTCACAGTGGATATTTTGACCTATGTGGCCTGGAAGATCAGTGGCTTTCCCAAACACCGTGTAATCGGTAGCGGCTGCAATCTGGACTCTGCCCGTTTCCGCCACCTCATGGGAGAAAGGCTGGGCATCCACCCTCTGAGCTGCCACGGATGGATTGTTGGAGAGCACGGAGATTCCAGTGGTAAGGGTGAAATCTCTTACACAGAACTCCCCAATGCTTTGTTTGCCTGAAACACCTTGAAAAGTTACAGCAAAACATTGGTCCAGAACCTTTGCACTGCAGCACCCTAAAGATGCAAGTCCTGATTTAAGTCTTTTGCTGCACAGAGTAACCCTAGATGATCTATATTTGAGCTGAGTGACTGTGCTTGAAAGGTCATTCCTGTAACCTGAGGTGGCTAAACATTTCTAGGCTAAATTGTTCCCGTAACTCCCAAAAAAACCCCAAACTGAAGCAGCAAGAGGATAAAGTTCTCTGCAAGGGCCTCTCAAAGATCTGCACCAGACCTAGTCGCAGTCACTCAGCTGCCATTATTGGCATCTCTTAATTCCTGTACATAGGACTTGAAGTGCAGAGCCAAGAATGGAGGACAGGAGAAAGCACAACTTTCTCTGTATTTAACCTGTACTTTTCCAAGCAGCACCAGAGCAGTCCTGTCTGCTTCCTGACAGTCACCAGAATGCATTTGGAATAAATTCTTATTTTGAGAAAACTTTGCAAAATAGAGTGTCATTGTAGTTCATGTTGCCCAGGTGTTTCACTGTAACAAAGGTGTTACTGAAACTTTGTGACACAGTGTATAAATGCTGATGTGCTCCTAGGTTCTCAGCCTGTGATTTAGATTTGCCTTAGAGGTCATAGTATATTTAAAGTCATAGCTAAATCCTAAGTGATGTGTTGCAGATTAATCCAGCTAGATCTTATGTTAACTGTTAATTTGAGAAGGACTAAGTATTGTGAGATAATTAATCTACGTGCAACCCTCAGTACCTGTCTGGAGTGGAGTGAATGTTGCTGGCGTCTCTCTGAAGGCTCTTCATCCAGACTTGGGAACTGATGGAGACAAGGAACACTGGAAAGAGGTCCATAAGCAGGTCGTGGACAGGTAAATACTGGTTTGGCTTTTTTGTAAATTTCAACGTCAGAACAAATCATGAAGAGCTGAAAAATCTCTGAACTGCAGTACACAGATCTAGAATACCCCAGTAGTCCCAAATGTCAGGATGTGAACATAATAGAACATGAAATAATATTTTAAGGAGCAATGTAGATTTGGCAGTTAAGTTTTCAGGATTAGTACGCTTTAAATTAGGGAAGAGGCTGCCAGTATAATTGTGGGGACTAGTGTAAAATGCTAGTAGAGTTATTCACTACTGAGTTCATTTTGGTCCTGCCTGCAAATCAGTCAAGCTTCTGATGCCTTCAGATTGATCAGGACACCTCCAAAAGCTGTTCTTACAAACCTGAAGCATTTTTGTTGATGGTACTTGTTCTTTAATGAATGAGTGTCTTGTGTCTCTGCAGTGCCTATGAGGTGATCAAACTGAAGGGGTACACATCCTGGGCTATCGGCCTTTCTGTGGGAGACCTAGCTGAAAGTATTATGAAGAATTTGAGAAGAGTGCACCCCATCTCTACAATTGTTAAGGTGAGCAGCCCCTTTTTGCTAATTTGTCTTACTGAGAATTAAAGATCTCTGGAATTCTGAAAAACAGTGATCACTTTCTAGTTTAATTTCAACTAAATTTAGTTTCCTGATAGGATATTCCATGAAATATACAGACATACATAAATTCCAGCCTAACAATCCTTATGTACTTTTCAGGGCTTGCATGGAATAAAAGAAGATGTCTTCCTAAGTGTTCCTTGTGTACTGGGCAATAATGGCATCACTGATGTAGTAAAGATGATCCTAAAACCTGAGGAAGAGGACAAATTAAGGAAGAGTGCAGACACACTGTGGGCAATCCAGAAGGAACTACAGTTTTAAACCTGCCCAAGCAGTTTTTGGCTCTTAGCAGTTTAATGGGTTTAGTGGTTTGTCTTACGTTGCACTTTCCAAGTAAGTCAAATCTTTCAATGTATTATCTCAACTAGAACACACAAAAAGCTCAAAATCTGAACAATGGAGTTTCCTGAAGATAGCATTAGGAAACTAATCTGGGGTTTTCCCTGTTCACAGACACCCATGTTCTTAGCCAGAGCTAGATAACCTAGTCAATCTTGTTCAGTGAAGTGGTATGACAGAAATCCAGCAATCAAAGCAGCACTGCCTAAAAAACCCTTTGCCTTTTCCTCATCTTGTTTCATGTTGGTTCAAAGGAATAAGGAGTAAGTAATTGCTACACAATGTGAAACCAAAGACTTTTCTTGAAGTTAAAGGATTGTCAAGCCTATTGACCAACCTTCTCTGCCAGCTGAATAGCTTAAATATTTCACTGTTGATAGGTCCAAGTGTATTTTCCTAACACTGCTTTGGAATATTTGTGGATTTTTTTTTTCTTAGAGAACCTTATTTTTGTGTACTATATCAGTCTAGTTGTAAGTTCTGTCTCCTGAGCATGTTTTAAAAATGGTAAGACTTCCATGTGCAACAAGACAGTGACTGTCCAACTGTAGTACCAACTACAACACCAAATAAACCACAAACTGTTATTTCTGTCTCCTTGTTTTTCTTAATTGGGCTTTGTCTCCTACATGTAGCTCTGTTCCATCACACCTAAATCAATTCCATTTTTCAAGTCACACTAACTCCAACATCACCTGTGTAATAATGTTATGTGTGCAGCTGTGCTGGAGGCTCCAGGCAGTTATGTAGTTACGAAAGTCTCAGGGGGTTTTCTAAAATGAACTCCAACCTCTTCAGAGCCAACAGTAACATGAAAAGCCTTAAGGCAAAGGCTCAGTCTTAAGCCATGCTGGTTATGGTGCTGAGACCAAGAACCTTTTGAGTTTTCATTGGTCATAATAAATGTGAATTTTCCCAGTTTGGCACAATGTATTCCACATCTCTCAAGTAAACTGAAAGTAGGGTTAAGCTGACACTGCATAAGCCAGGCCCTGTTTGGAAAGAAAGCAAATAATACACAGTTCTGTAGAGGAAGAAAATATGCAACAAGTTTTATTCAGCGTTAAGTCCACCAGCACAAAGATTACAGGAGATAGAAAGTGCATTAATAAAAGCTAGTCTTTACCAAAAAGAAAATATATTATTGATTCAAAATATCTTACACTTGAATGATGTAATAACTTACTCTGGGCACCTACAGATTAAGAGAAAGATCAAGAGAACGGCTGCTTCATAAGGAAATCTAACTTCCCAGGTAAAGTCTGGGAATTTAGTAGAGATCACTGAGTCCAGCAGTCTTCCTTGCTTTCTGCATCAATGCCCTCAGCTGGAACTGCTTGCGAGACAGAAGACGTACATGCTGGAGGAAGAAAAAACAGCAGCCAGTCGGTAAAGTTCTGATAAAAACTTAATACTGCAATGCAAATGTTCAAAGCAGGGCATGTTCTGTGACCCAAATGGGATGTCAGTGTTTTGGAAACACTAAATTCACTATTCTACTAAATGGCATCTACTTGGCTTAAAATGACTGGCAGATGGCGACCAAATGCAATCACTACAGTTTATTTTTTGTGCTTTTTAATTATCAACTAATTCATTAAATTGTAATAGTAAATAATTATTAACTCCACACATATTCTTATCAAAGTAATAACACGCACTCCAAGGTGAAATCAGATTGTTGCACTTCCCATGGGGCAGAGAACAGTTCTTCTACCAGCAGATACACAGAACTAGCAAGGTACACAAGAAGGAAACAGTATGACTTCGTATCTGTAATGCTTTTGAAACCGGTCTTTTAATTCTGAAATTACTTTCTAAAACTTATGCTTGAACATATAAATACTCCTGTTCCTACAGGATCCTTTTCTGTGAGGAGATTGTGAACATTAGTAAGCTGAACCAAAGAGTCCAAACTAAACACATTTAAAATGGGCATCTTAAAAACATCCCAAGAAACCTACCTTTAAAAAGACATCTAAATCTATCACTCCACGTCTCAATGCTTCCCCAAGGTAGAAAATGGTGTCTTCAATTGCATTTTCCTCTGCATATAAGTTCAGGATCTGCTTGTAAAGCGGTGCTGTAGGAATAATAACTTCATCTATGTCATTATTTTCTGACTGACTTTCCATTTTCTCTAAGGCAGAACTGAGCTCCTCATCCTTCTTTTTGAGAAGTTCAATGTTCTTGTCAACTTCAGCCTAAAAACAATTAAGATGTTTATTTATCTTCTTGTGATGCAATTGTCTAGATGAAAGATTTTTAGACATACCAGTTCATTCTGTACTTCTTTGCTTATTTCAATTATGATTTTAACAAAGGAAAGAGCTATCAAGCTGTAGATTTCAGATTCTTTCCTTTTAAAAGAGTAACATCTGCTTTAGATAATGTCAATCCATTTACCCATTTAAACTGTAGAGAAGGCATGCCAACACTCCAAGTATTTCCAAGTTGCCATATTAAGAAAAATAATAATTTAAGTTAGTTAAAGATAATAAAAGCAAAGCCAAAGTAATTATTTTCTTTGGAGTGCGGTATCCTCAGTTCCCTAGTCCAATTAATAATTTCTAATAATTTTTTTAAACCACATCTGAGCACTGAGCTGGTTTCAGAAACTGTTCATCAATCCCAAAATCCTACTCCCAAGCAGCACTGCAAGGAGCAGATGGACTAAGTGGAAGATGCCTTAATGAAAAACTGCAGGAATTTCTGAGCATACTGTGAGTAGGGAGAGACTTCTGGGAAAGGAGATGTTATACAAGGCAGGTTATACATGGAGGCTGTGACCAAAATCAGTGTTCTCTGCACTAAGACACTGAAAGGTTCTCCAGTGCTGTTGTTACACATTATTATCAAGAAACTGAGACATAACTACGAAATAATCTCACACCACTAACAACTTTCACAGGAAGGATGGGGAAAAATAACCCTGTTCCTCTACTACTGAGCAATGACATTTGTAAGACACATGCAGGACACTGCATCTCATGGTCACTGCTACTTCTGACTTGTTTCTGAGCACATGCACCCAACTGCAAAAGAGAAAATGCACTGGAAGCTTCCTTATTTCTATCATGCTTAATAATTAATTAACTATAAGCTTCTGTTCACTACTAGGAACAGGTAGGCAGCAGTGGCTCATCTCGGCTTACCACTTCCTGATCCAGGCGAGTTACCATCTCCTCCAGCTTCTGGTGTCCTTTCTTCAGGTCCTCTTCTGTGCGTTTCAAGGCGTTGAGCTCAGCTTGAGCGCGATCCATCTCCTCCTTCATCCGCCATCTCAGCTTGTCACTGACTGCCGAGATGAGGGAAGCGCGGATGGTGTCCTCGCTGATGGTGCCATCTCTGCTGGGTCCTGCACAACAAGGTTTCACAAGCACAAGACTAATGCTGGGCTGCACTGGCTGCAGTATGAAGCCAGTGGGAATGGCAAGTGGCCAAGCTGCTGCACGTACTTCAGCAATGTGAGACAGTAAAAGAAACTGCTCTCCATAATAATTTCCAGAAGCAGCCAAGACACCACAGTGAGGTAACACAAATTAGGATGGACACAAGTAAATTTAGGGGTATGCATCCATTCATTCACTTCACTATTCCCACTATATCCACACTCTTTTTTAAATTTAAAAATGGGCTGGCCGTTTCACCTGAAGTCCATAAATGTTATTAGTCTGAGACCTTTTAAAGAAGAATAAGAGTTAATGGATGGATGTATTCAACCACAATTAATATAATAGCTGGCTTGAGACAGTGAATTTGCTTGCTACCAGTATCAGTTTGGGATTTTTTTTTTTTGTTTTTTTTTTTAGAATTACCTGGCCTGGTACGGAAAGTTTTAAACTAGGAAAGACAAAGGGAGAGTTAGAGAGACCACCCATGCAGCTCAAGTGGAGATACTTCCAGAAAGGGCAAGCAGCCCAGGTTCTCATGGGGAACCACCCTGACACCTGCTGGAGGGACAACACAGCCCGGAGCACACCATGCAAGAGATTCCTGGAAAGCACTGACAATAACTTTCTGATACAGATGCAGCCAACAAAGAAAGATGTGCTGCTGGACCTTATATAACTAACCAGGAATGTCTGGTTTGAGATGTGAAGGTTGGGGCAGCCTTGGCTACAGTGACCATGACATCATGGAGCTCCATATCCCACAAGGAGAAAGCAGGGCAATGAATAAGATTGCAACCCTGGAACTCAGGAGAGCTAACTTTGGCCTCTTCACACACCTTCTTGGAAGAACTCCATGGGAATTTACCATAGAGAGAAGAGGGGTTCAAGAGAGCAGGTGAATATTCAAGGATCCCTTCCTCCAGGCGCAAGAACAGTGCATCCCTATGGGCAAGTGAACAGAAGGGGCAGGAGACCTGAATATGCTTTTGCAAATCAGCCTTTCAAGGATCATTTCAAGAGTCTGTCACGAACACCAGTTTAAATAGCAAGGTAAGTACTGTGTGTCTGTCACAGGAAGCGCAACGTGTCTCCAGACCAGGGAACTCTGAGTGCTCCAGAGAATGTGAAGTGGCTACTGGTGATATTCATCACAAACCCTTCAGTTATTCTGCGGGAATAACTGGAGGGTCACAGCTTCCCCAGGCATGTGCCTCACACCTTCTAGATCACTGAAATTTCAACTGGATTGTAACAACTACTGACAAAGCAAGAATTACAACAGCTTTCGTGCCTAAACTTTACAACTCCTATGAATGAAACACAGAGAGATCTGAAGCCCTATAACAGCAAAGAAAATATACAAGAAGAATTTTTACCAGAGTATCTTTTTATACAGAGACACAGCTATCAAACCCCTGAAGCTGTTACAGCATTATGTACATCACATTTCCCAGTGCCCTAGATCTCAAAAAACAACAAAGTGAAAAAATATTCATCACTGTTCACATGAATCTTCTATAGTTGAAGAGGGGTTTTTTTGACTTTTGCCAACAAAACAAGACTGCATAAATTCGTGTCTCTTCCCTACGTTTTTTACTCTGTTCTTGTCCACAAAACCTAAACCAAGCTATATGAGTGGAAATTTAAAGCTATGCAAACGAATGACAGGAACTACAGGAAGAAGCACATCATGCTTACTGTCCACCAAAGCCTTCTAAAATGCAGAAAACATAAATTTTGATCATTACTAACGTGAGCACTTTACATACATATAAACTGCACCAGAATATGTGTACTTAAAAAAAAATAGAGCAAATTACCATTGAAAAATAAAGATATTGAATTACTAAACAAGTGGTGCAAAGACAGCCTTAGGAAAATATGAGTGTCCAAATATTTCATCTGATTTACAGTTCTGGCCTAAAAAATTCACCCTGTTGCCAGTCAACATGACAATTTGCAAAATACAGTTAGCTATGAGAGCCAGCAACAGAAGTTGTCAAATAGCACCATACACACAAACCCAGGAATCCATCACTCTGCTTCTTATGAAAAGGAGAAAAGAACAGCACTTTCTACATGGAAAAGTAAAACTTGAACCAAGTCAGTCAAACTATCTGGGACAAAGAGTTTATTCACTGTTTAGGACTTCCTGTTTAAGGCAGACAATTGTTCCCAATCAAAAAGGCCTGATTTCCCTTCAAAAAACAGCATTAGCATGAGTTTAGTTACTGTTTACTTTACATAATTAATTATTCTCTAACACAAAGTCAGAATTAGCCAGAACCAATATCAGCAGAACTTACGTTTACTTTCTTATGTTTTAATGACATCCTTCACTCAGGGAGTTTTTATGCAAGGCTCACTTTAACAGTAAAGTAGGACAGAGGAAAATAAATAAAATCACAATACACTTAACACAATGGAAGTTCACACAGAAATGCCACCAGATAGGGAAGAGGTCTTTGAACAGAAAAAGGATCATTTTAATACAGCTCAATCAATGTATCTTCTTAAAGAGCATGAACCCGTAGCATCTTCTGTCACTTCCATAATTAGCCCAGCTTGGGGAAGATTTCATGGCACATGGTCATTAAACCCACAGAACTCTGAAACCTTTAACCTTTACTAGGCAGAGTCTGGTTTCAGAAGTGACCTTACAGAATCATCAAACCAGTAACTGCATCAGAGAGGTAATTAATGGCAGACGACTGGACAGAAAGAAAAAGCCTGAAGGACTATTTGAAAACCCAGCGATTGTTAAAAACTTGAGCTACTTTGCATGAACACTTTCATTCAGTTCCAACTAGGCTCACTGTAGGAAACACCACCACCACCTAGACAAAACTCTGAAGTTGCAGCAACTGATATGCTCCTAAATAAACTATCACAATAAACCACAGCCAAACAAACAAACTGTTCAGGAAAGAAACATTTTCAGCTGAAAAGAAAAAACAATACTCTACTGTAAAAAACATCCAACAAAACAAACACGACAACAAAAACACCTCACAATATTGTAAATATAGGGGATGATTAAAGAGATGTGTTTGCATTTCATCTGGCACAAGAGATAAGCCATGTAGAACAGGTGTAGGAATTTTAAGTAGCTGCAGCAAATGAGTCAGTGTAATGTTAAATGGTCACTGTGAAAGCTGGCACTACAACAATGTATCACAGATGATCTAAGCTAGGACTGGAAGAGTCTTCTATCTTTGGCAGATATTGCACCTCTATTCATCTTCAGCGGGGATGAAAACGAGGGAAAGAAATGAAATAGAACATACCTATATTTTAAATTAACTCTCTGCTACATAAAGGCAAAACTGGCATTGTTTGAGAAAGACACAGCAGAAAGCTAACACTCCCTAGAAACGTTACCAGCTCCCTACACGAGAACCAGTGGAGAGCATTAATTCTCCAGGACACAAGTGCAGCCCCATGACATCGAGCACTGTTTGAGGTACTTGCATGGGACAGCAGCTTCCTTGCACTGTGCATGGCAGATCCGCATCACCTCAGAGTGCAGGGGGCCACCAAAGCAGTCAAGAACTTTCAGAAAAGACTTTCTTAATTGAAAAGGCTGAAAGAACTCGGACACAAAGGACAGGACCAGGCACAAGAAAAATACAACATACAACTTACTGCTGCTTTCGAATTCTGTAGTAACAGAACTCCTCAGATATTTTAGTAAGAGTAAAGTAGAAACACCTCTCTTCCCTTGCCTTGTCCCCATGTATGTGAAGGAAAATCACAAAATACACACAGTTCTGGAAAGAAAAGACATGCTATGACTCTAACCCAGGCCATTCCATAAATAACTGGGAGTTCACACATTAAGTAGAGAACCTATGGATGCGCTTTTAAATTACGGTGCAAGAGACTACAAGGCATTGATAATGTGAACAATGTCACAACACAATCAACACCCTCACCATACAGCTGTGCCAGATGGGCTATCAACAGCTGGAAAGTTACTGCATCAGCTTCCTACTTAACTAGATGATACTTATCACTGGTTCCCAGTCTTCTACACATATACTAAAAGTGAGGGGCAAGGTGGAAAGCAAGCTCGCCACAGACCAGCAGACTGGGAAAAGACACACGTGAATACCCTAAACGCGGATGCTGAAGGGAACAAAGGAGGAAGTGACAAGTAGAGGTCAATAAGAAGCAACAGGGAAAAGGCTGGAGAAGAAACTCAGTAAAAATTAAGCTCATTCCAAACTGCTACTTTAGAAAGTTACTGCTTTTGGAGGAAAGAAAGCATAACTAAAGTGAGTCCAGCAGATGTTTAAACGACGACAAAAGTATTTTTCTAAACCATGAACAGATCAATGCAGACAATCAAAAGTCACCTACAGTTAAAAGGTGAGGAAAAAAACATGCAGTTACATGTTACATGCAGTGCTCTTCAAAATATTCACAGAGCACACACAATGTATTGCATAAAACCAGGAATTTATCCAATTTCTGACTGAGAAAAATTTAAGGTGAAGGACATAAAATGTATTTTTTTTCTTCCTTTGAATAAATTTTAATTAAAGATCAATACTCTGGAAGTTCAGAGTAAGAACAACATTTTCCTTTTTCCATTTTATTTCTTTACATATCAGTTATAGGGAGAAGCTTTACTTCAGAGAAATCCTTTCCAAGGTACTCACCAACAGTGGTGACAGCAGGCTGAGAAGGGTAGTACTGAACACTGGTGGTTGCTGGAAATGAAACACCACCTGGATAAGGATAGTTTGGGTAGCTGCTTTGACAAAGAAAGATATGCTAATGTTACGCAACTATCAGTAAAATATCATCCACCTATATTATCTTTATTGCCACCACGCTAAACATTCATTTACATAATAAAATGTAAAAATTGCAGGCATTTTTCCTGCTCACATTAACATTTTTCACAACTGGTATTTCTGGTATTATTTAAGATAGAGTTTCAAATGAAACTCTATCTCGTTATTGCCTGGTCAACATTTGGATAACAAATTCTCCTAAATCTCTTAGTCTTGCTATACAAAACCCCACAAGTATCCAAAAGAAATTATGTCAGCTACAAACTCCCAAACAGCAATCTTAAATTAATAATTTTTAATATGAGAAGAGTTAAAAAGATGACTGACGAACTGCTTTATGTAAACCTAAAAATCCTGTGCAAAATATGGTTGCAAGGTGAAACAAACTCCCTCAGAAATTCTCAGTCTTGCCCTGAAGGATGAAGAAAGCAAAAGTATTCATTTGCTCAGTGAAACAATTGTGAGATGACATATGACAGTCTACAACACCTTTCCAAAATACATCTGCTATCAACTAAAACAAGGACACAAATTAGTACTAGACTGACAAACACCTGCATGCAGCAGAGTATTAACTACGGTTATAATTAAACAAATTGGTCCACAAACCCATGCAAAATATAAAATAAGCATATTCTGTCTCTCTTCAGGTAACTGCAAATTTAATAGTTCTTAAAACCTTCCTATTAATTCATAAATGAAATATTTTAAAACCAGTTCTTCCATTACTTTTGTACAAACATTAAGAGCACTTTAAATAAACATATTTAGAAGGAAAAAACATGCTGTAAGAACTTAAAAAATCCTAACTTTTCTCCTCTTAAAACACAACACTCCCTGTCATTCCCAATCCTCACAGGTGTTTACATTTAAAAATTTTTTAAATTCAAAATACTCCATATTACAGTAACATCTCATAAGCTCCTAACACAAAATCAGGACATAAGGATATTAATAATAAAAACAATGAATTATGATGTAAAAAATGTAAGTACACACTAGGAGGCAGTAGTCAATATCTCACTATTTACTGAGACAGATCTGCAAGTCTTCTGGAAATGCTTTATTCCAAAATATCATATAGAAAAAAATCTTGGTTAATATTAATAAAAAGCTTTTAAAGTAACTTCATGTCCTTCAAATTCCCTTAGAGTGCTCTGAATTAAATCCACATTTAAGCTGGAGTCAAGGTTTTATTAACACACCAACGTTGTGTTCAATTTTTGAGTTCCTAATTAAATCTCGACTTTTAGGGGTACATTCCTTTCTACTTCATGTTAATATATCAACCTCATAAAAATATATGAGTGAAGGAAGGAAACAGCTGGGAGTTAGGTAATTGTAAAACCTATTTATCACCCATAGATATTTTATTTGAAGCAACACTACGAAAGCTAAACCTTTGTCCAACTTTCTTCTGGCTACTGACAAGAATGCAGCCCTCACTTTTAACAAACCCTGCTAACAGGAATAATTATACAACAAATACACCATAAGAAAATACAATTATGATTAGACACTCTTCAGTGAAACTCTCTATCATGTAAATGATGATGGTTTAAAGGAGCTCTTACCTTGGGTTTGGAGTGCTTGACGGTGGATAGGGAGATATTCCACCTGGAATTCCCGGCACATAGGAAGCTAAATAAAACAAGGATTTTGTGTATTTTTACATTTCAGAAGTTAAAACCCTCAATGTAAAGAAGTTCTTCCCCACGCATAAAAATAACCTTGTTGTTATACTGATTTTTTTTTCCTAATCATTACTTTAAACTAATCTCTGCATGGATAAAAATAAGTATTGAATTTTAAAATGCACAACAAGTAGATGCAGTAAGGAAAAAAAAAGAAGCAGCAGCTAGGGTACTCAAAAAAAAAATAGGTGTGGTATTAAAGATGATCCACCTGAAGAGCTGTCTCCACTTTTTATGTAATAGCTGAAAAAAGAATTTCCCTTCCTAGCCAATGATCTTTACTCACTAAATAACAAGTGCATAATTTAAGGATCTTCAGAGTAGCTGACTAGTTGTTTAATGATCCAACCATGACCTTATCCAGAAATTTCTGCTACTTAGAAGTTACATTTAAAAATTTGTTATCAGCATATATAAATGTTCAAGCTTTAATAGTTTTAGCAATTTGAAGATTTTTCTTGAAAAGCTGACAAAAATTATGTTTTGGACATACTTATCCCACATTTCTAGCAATCTTGGGAACATTACATCAAGTAACTTTTTTTAAGAGATGAGCTATTTCCACCCTTCAATGCTGTCCAATGATTAAAATTCTTGTCAAAGGACTTCATTTCTTCTTAAACAATGTATCTATAACCTGAAAAAACCCAAACCCTAAATGTCTGTAAAATAAGGAAAGTCTGATTACACTAGTAAAACTAAGTAGCTATTAATAATTTCAAAACTCTGAAACATTTTCACTAAAATTACTTCAGCTATGAAGTAATTCCCAGTACATCAGTTCAATTCAATTCAAAAGAGTAATTCAAAGCACTTCAGCTTTGAGTGACTACAAGAGTAATCAAGTGTGGTTCATTAAAGGTTTGTCCTCAAGGCACAAGCCACAGCCTCTGCTAAAACTACACTTATACTGACCCCCACTGTTCCTGGAAAATCAGGACAACCCAATCATCTGGTGCTCTCACAGGCAGAGTAGCCACAGACAAGCTGAAAAGTCTCAAACTCCTGCCTTTAGTCAATTATTCCTAACGGTCCCATTTACATTTGCTACCCATGTCCTCACAGGTTCAGAGCCTAAAAACTTGCTAAAAATGGGTTCTGCTGAAAAAGGCAACGAACAGCACTTCAACTTTTCAAGTGTAACACTGTGATCAAGTAAAAGCCGTATTTCAACAGAAAATGGACGCAGCCTTAAAAATCCAGCAAAAATAAATAACCCCAAACTCAGCTACTCTACCATTAAATTCATGTGGAACTGTTACAACATCATTAAACAATCCCCACCGAATCTGTTCCCCCTCCCCTATTCTCCCAGTCTTTGGCTTGAGGAGGTCTATGCTACTGGTTTTTTGGGTTTTTTCCACCCAATACAGAGTCTCCTTCTGGAAGAATTTCTAGGATTTTCTGTTTCCCACTTTCTCTTTTTCCCCTACCTACCAATACCCAGTCTTTAAAATAAGATGTCTCCAGAACTTTAAATAAAGAAATGATTTTAAAAGTCTTGAGGATTTTTGCAAGAAAGTAAGAATGGGTACCAGGTCAGAACACCAAATCAATAGAGAATAAAGAACAAAAAAAAATCAGAAGGCAGGGTCTTTTTTAATATTCAGCCAGCAATGAAAAAAAAAAACCAAAAAAAACCCCCACACAAACAGGAGCGTGGGCCTAGGAAACACAAGCAGTAAGCATGCTTGTGCTTACGAAATCAATGGTTACTGGACACTTAAAAGATGGGCTGGCATTATTAGAATGAAAAAAAATGAGATACAAAGTTATTTGAATAATCTCTTTTTAAGTCTAATCTTGAAATGTTGACAGGACACTGGTTGTTTTGAGGAGCTTGGGGGTGTTTGAGTGTGTTCTGGTTTTGTCTGGGTTTTGCTTTGTTGTAATACAAACTTGATTTTTCTCCTCCAAAACCCTCAATCCCCCACAAATTCTTAGACTCATAGAACCTTTTAGATTGGAAAAGACCTTTAAGATCATTGAATCCAACAAGGTACAGCCCAGGTGAATTCATTAGCCAGCAATACAAAAACTAAAATGCATTATTTGTGGGCAAACTGCAAGGCAACAATCCCTTTGAAATACCAATAGGGTTATTTGCAGAAATCAGTAGTGATGAGCACTTACTGGTTGGTGGGCCGGTTGCCTGGTATGGTGGGTAGCTGGAGGAAGCTGTAGGCCGAGAAAAGACTGGAGGTTCCTCTCCAAACACAACAATCATGACCTGGATCAGCTCCAACAAGTCTGACTGGGGCTGGGAGAGAAAGCAAACCACTAGTTTTTCATTTTGCTAAAAGAGAGTTTAAACTGACTGCAGCAACAATAGGATACCATTCCATCAGCTCTCAAAAGCATACCTTTTAATTGTGGGTTTAAATTTTCTTAAAATGCACATCTCTATCTGTACACACATGTGCACAATTAACTTCCTTTCTGGATTATTTTACAGACACCAAACCCAGCCAGCTTGTACTCAAAACCAAATAGCACAATACACCAGCAGCCATGGTTACACCCAGAATAAACTGGGTAATACCTGGTTCCAGATCAACTGCAGGACAGTAAATGACTGGGTATAAATGTCCAATGATGGATTATTATAATACTTTAAAAAATTAAATCCACCCCCCAATGTGAAAAACATACAGATCTCCAAGTTTTTTAGACATTTCCATTTCATACATCACAGCTGATTCAGAATGTCTCAATAGAAAAAATATTCTATTTTGCCACTAAGGAGTGGCAAAAACTTCTTTTAAATACAGTTAAACCAGGCTTCTCTGTTTACAACTACACTTAATATAGGCATTTCATTTTGCCAAAATAAGAACAAGCATCATGAATGCAGCACTGGATTAAATATCCCAAATCCAAGTTTACTTAGCTCTGTAATCCACTTACTTATTTTTACTAACCTCTCAAACTGAAAGAATTCTGTATCAGCTGTACCTTAGATGATCCTCTTGCTTGTGCAAGACCTGCATCCTGACCTGGGCAGTCTTTCTCCACTATGACCATACCAGCACAGAACTACCACCCATCCTCAATAAATGTTATTCCTGTTAATTCCTTTTAACAGAACTATGCATCTTGTATCATTTTCCTATTCTTGTCAAGACAGTTTAACTTCTTTACAAGTCCGTATTTTGGCCAAAACTTCTGTGAGGCCTGCACTGCCTCTATTTATTGGTAAAGCAAATATACCCATATACATGAAGGTCCAGGAACATCTACATAAAGGACTCCAAGTGCTTGTACAAGTCTAAGTCACAGATGTTTTATATAAATTTATACTTTCCCTTTTGAAAATGTTCTTATCTCACAAATCTTCACATCAGTGTCCTGCCAGGGGAGAGGACACCTTATGCTGCACTGTTTCATCAGACAAGCTGTAACTAAAGATGCAATTACATCAAATGACCAGAACACAGCATCCAACATCCTGAACTTTAAGACATTCAAAAAACACCCCCCCAGTTGATTTTATTTAAAAAACCATTTCAATATCTCTAATAAAGACTACGTTTTTTATTAAAAATGATACAACTATGTCGAGGAATGCAGAATGAGCAATTTGAGAATTTCAAGTTCCACATACTTACGTATTTCCACTCATGCAGGTAGGGAAGGTATATCTTTCCATTTGCATCAACATGCTTCCCAGTTTTTATTGTCATAGAGCTAGTGGGTTTAACAAAACAAATTGGGGGATTGAAAGGGTAGGTGTCCAGCAGCCACAGGCAAATTGGGATATTATATGTGTTACCTAGAAAAGATATTTTGAAAGATTTTTAAAGTTATTTCAATTCTTCAACTGTCCTCCTGTATTCATAAAAAGCTCCTAAGCCCAGCAAACTCAAATGTACAAAGTTAGAGGCTGAAGCCAAAATCTACTAATAACATTCAGTGAATAGGTTACATTATGGCCACAAACTCAGCATTTTTCACAGCAATTTAACTTTGATTTACAATTATCATTCACCACTAATACATAACCTCATTTGTTCTACAATGCAACATTACAAGACTCTAATCCAAATATTGTTAGGTGCAGCAATAAATGGTTTGCAACCCTCAGTCAGCTGACAAGCCTGAAAAAAACCGTGCAAAACTGAAAGAAAAGAGATGTTACAAAGCTGTAAAAGACTGAAGAAACAACGCTCAGCATCCAAATTTTATCCTGCAGCAAAACCGGAGAACTATTTCTTTAAAAAATTTTACTTTGGACAAGTAAAGTAAAGTAAAGAGAAACTAAATCTGTGTTCTTCATAATCTTAATGACTACCACAATTATTTTAAATGAAACATTTCTTCATTGATTTACAGTTCTTCCTACACAGAATTTTAAAAACATCTTTATATGGCAGCAAAGCTGAATTTGTAAGATACTAGCAATTTCAGGACACCAAAGATTTCAAGAAAAGAGTGATCACCAAAGTAGTGAAGTTGAATCAGGAGAACTGCATTTTTATGTAATTTCAGAAAATAATGGGGATGGTGAAAATTGTAACAAATGCATACCTCTGTAAGGCACAGGAATGGTTCCACAGAGGCTCATCAACTCCCTAGATGAACCATCATTAAAAACTGAAAGGGAACAAACAATATTTTTAAAAACAAACATATATTGGTTACGTTAATCTCTGTACAGGTTATACTCCATCTTTTACTGGCATAAGTTTTCACAAGTTACACATGTATAAATATAAACTCCACCTGAAAGGTTCAGCTCTTGCACATTTATGGATTAGCAACTGATTGTCCACAGTCAGGTAACTCCTTATGAATAACACACTTCTGAGAAATGCATGACTAATCATTGCCAAACTACCTTCTCTACAAACGAAACTGTTTCCTCATTCAGTGACCAAGTAAAATGTTGGAACCTTGCAAACTTCAAGCAACGCAAATTGCTGCAAAGATAATCTGAACTCAAACTTAATTTAAAGAAGCAGCTGTAATCTGAGGTTTGTAACTTCTTCTGCTTTCTTTAAAAAAAGAGGTGAGCAAGAATACTGAAAATTACTGGGCCACAGGCATTTATTACAGAATCAGTAAAGGTAATTTAACCAAACAGTAACACACTGAAGAGGAAGAAAGAATGCTTGACTCTTTGCCAAATCTTAGTCTTAGTCACAAACTGCACAACAACTCTGACCTAAACTTACTGAGTCACTGTATTTAGTTTTCTCATACTTCTAATCCATTACTGAATAAATTAGCTTCTCTTGAGGAAGCTTTTATCTTCCTAATTCCACCTGAAAGTTTCTAGCCATAATTCAAATGTAGGTTACCGTGCACAATTATTGTGGTGCTGATGTTCTGCAAAGGCAGGTAGAACATGCTGGGATTTCAATGGGGGTATATATTTCAATATTAATATGAACTCAAACAGTATCTCATCAGCAATGTAACCATTTTCTTGCAGCTGATGTCACTGCTACAAATAATGTCGATTATCTGTAAGTGATTCTGTGCTTAGCCTCTTCCAGGCAGCTTAAAGAGCATTAGGGAACACAAATGGCTACAGCTCAAGGATATCTGGAATTGTGATCACCATCCTGACGCAAACCTGTGCAGCTATTCCAGCCACAGTCCTTTTACTCCTGTTTTGTTTCTCCAGTCACTGCATGAATTTCAATTTCTGTGACAGCTGCTAGCTTGCAGCTACTCAAGCTAAAACTAATCCATCTTTTACCTGGCCATGTCCCTTCTTAATATTTCTCAATCCAGATATACAATCTAAAAAGCAGAAGATTCTAAATTTTTTGATGATGTATTAGTAATGTAAGTTAGATCACAGAGGAATCCCACAGGTAACAATCAAAAAGAGGTGATCAGAAGAAGGCTGACCTCAGCAGCTTTGCTGGCTCATGGAATACAGTGAAACCCTAGATATCATCTTCATTTAACACACTTACATTTAAATTAACCTAGAGACTTTTAAACAGCTAACAAACAGTGATGATCACCAATAATTTACATTACAAAATCCTCATGCCAATTTTCTATATAACTGACTCTGTTTTCTTCATACTCTTAAGGACTACCACAATTATTTTAAATGAAACATTTCTTCATTGATTTACAGTTCTTCCTACACAGAATTTTAAAAACATCTTTATATGGCAGCAAAGCTGAATTTGTAAGATACCAGCAATTTCAGGACACCAACTGGCGACACCAGTGAGTGATTAACTAAAAGTTAAGCTGTGAAAAACGTGACACTTCTTGGCACATTAGATAGCTATTTTCTAAAGTAACCTTACTATGCTACCGAGTCTGTGTTTCTAAAGAAGTATTGATGTCAAAGACAAAAAACAGAAACTCAAGTTACATTTTCCGGTTTTAATTCTTCTTTCTCCCCCCACAAAACTCCACAACACGTCTGAAACACGAACAATTCACCAACAAAAATTTTCTCATGCGCAGACTAACCATATGAATCCATGACAGGTTTGAGGTCCTTGTACTGAGTGATAACACTGGTTGTCTCCTGTATAGTTAGGTCTCTATACTTATACTGGAAAACAAAAGAGAAAGAAATTACTTCAGAAGCTGTATTTTTAGTGTAATTTAATTCAATTTTTTATTTTACCTGATAGACAGCATTTATGAAAATTTTTATCTATATATGGATATTCTTCTCCACTCTTAGTCTGGAATAAGAATTTATTTGTCCATATTACTTAACTGACCACTGCCTATATAACTTACTGAACTTTAACAAGATGTTAGGATGTTTTTAGTCTTAACAAGGGTCTACGCACCAAGTGATTTGGGAAAAGCTACTGCATGTTCTTTCATGTTCTGCCATAACCAAATGTATCTAAGAAGTATGTGTGAATCTTAAAAAAAAAAAAAAAAAAGGTATCTCCAAACAAATACAGCGATGTTTTGAACGTTCCTGATAAACAGCTGTCTAGGATCTGAACCACACAGATACACTTCATAGCACTTTTCAAAGCAACACCATATTTATCAATCATTATTAGCATTTACATGTGTTTTATCAACTAGAAAGCAGACATATCAAGGCACAATAAATATTACCACTAATAACACTGGTTTTACCCGTTTCCTTTTATCAGGAGCAGGAAGTAACATTACAGATGACATGTAAAGCATAAATACATTACTACGGAATTCACCAGTCTCACAACTATAACTCAAAGACAGCAAAGAGGGTCCTGGGCAACAGAGAGTTGGTTCACCACAGAGTGCAGCTCTTTAGCCTTGTGGTCATTCCTCCTGATAATTACCATTAAAAGGAAAAGCCAGCAGTGTGGTCCTTTGCCATTTTTTTCATTCTAATACAATTTTAAAAAATTGCGATCTTCAGATGTCTTAAGGAACACAGACAGCAACTTCTCACTGAACCATGGCGGAAAGACAAAGGGCCTGGCACAATGAAATGTCTGATATCCAAAGCACACACATGTTAACAACATCTGAGCAAACTAATTCAGACATTATCCAAGAGCAAACTGTGGTGCCACAGCTAAAGGCCACCTTGGCTCTGACAAACACTCATGAGTTGTGAAGCTTAGAAATTAACTCTTCTTCCTGTCACCTCTAGAGATTGACAAGGATGCCCCTGCGGGGCATGACAACTTGGATTTACTGAGCAGAGATGAACCCACCATGCCACTTCCCACAATGTCACCTCAGCCTACAGAAAGCTCCAGCATCTCGGGTGATGCTGTGACTGATCTTCCTCAAATGACCAAGGACAAAGCAGCCACATGGTCTGTCTGCAAAATGCTGGTCTGTGGGACAGAAAGCAACCCCTCCAGCAAGGATTCCTGTGCGTGCAGGGAAGCACCAGCACAGAGGTCAATCAGCCCCGGGACGCTGTTTTGTAGGAGGGCTGCAGAAAAGCATCTCAGCCTCCTTCGGAAAGTGGGTACGGGATTGGGAGTGTGCAGCAGGGGCCTGACAGAGAGACAACGTTATTAACATTTGGGTATATTCCTCCCTCTCTCCCCAACACTTGCCAGAAGCAGGAACAGGCATTGCTGGAACATGGAGGAATTTTCATGTACACCAGCCAGAGACTGGCAGCACATACCCACACCACTGCACACGTCACTACAGGACAAATGACAGCTGGTCACCAGCTACTTTTAAAAGGCGGAGCCTTTTCATAGGAACAAACCTTATGGCGCAGGGTATAGCCTCAAGAACATTGGCATAATCACTACTAAAAAGAGAACTGGATTCTGCTCAGAGAAGCTCCTAAAAAGCACAAGGACTGCAGAATGGTTTGGGTTGGAAAAGACCTTAAAGATCATCTCGTTCCAAGCCGAAGGCACTGATCAGGTTGCTCAGAGCCCCATCCAGCCTGGCCTTGAACACTGCCAGGGATGGGGCAGCCAGAACTTCTCTGGGCAACCTGTTGCAGTGCCTCACTATCCTCACAGTAAAGAAGTAAGCAGAGTCAGGCTCTAATTCCACTTTTGGCACAAGAATCTCAAGTCAGTCGAGTCAAGGAACTGATAAAACAACGCCTGCCTGCTCAGCAGGCACACTGTGAATCTGGTACATGGTGGTTAATCGGGCTGATAAACCACAAATTTGGTTATCTGGGGTGCTTTCAAAAATTAGGCACAACACCTGAACATTAAGCAAGCATTTTCGTATCTCTATTAAAACAAAGAAAAATAATATTCTTGCAAACTGTTTTTACACTGAGTGATGATTGCTTAATAGAGACAGCTGTACGATTCCAGCTACTGCCACAAGCAAAATTCAATGTTAATTTCAGCTGTTAATTTCTGTACTTAGATCAATTTCCAAGAAATGTCAAAATCTCTCTGGAAAATATAAGATCCTAGTGATTTCTACAAAGGCAAGTAAGACTGATTAATTTGAATTCTTAATTTCTAGACTTGTTTTTTCCTCCTCCATTCTCAGATGTCAAATGCATCCCCCTCATTTTACATACCAGGAAACAGATCATAGAAGGATGAATCTTTTCAAGACATGACAACAGGTAAATACCTGAAGTTCAATTAAGCGCTTAGGTTCCCCCAGACTAGGGTCAAGCTTTTTTTACCTCATACACTGAACTATTCAATACGGGAAATATCACTAAACTGCCCTTTCTAGAACAGACTATGTAACTATTTCTGAAAAATAAATACAATGAAAGAGCATCTTCATTTTTCATCAGCTACAGAAAGTCAGATGGGAGTACAAAATGAACAAATGTGGGGAAACGAGGACACTGGACTACCTTAAATTTTACTTCTATGGCATAGCAATAACTAATTTAGCAAAGACAGGTGTATACAAATACATACATGACCTCATTTGCTGACACTGACTAAGTATTCAACACTCATTTTCAAGCTGATAAAAAAATCTGCTAATGACTCCATGCAGGTGAATGTGCCTTTGGTTTTGATCGGATTCCTAGCTATAGAACTTCATTTCAAAACGCTACAAATACGACTGAATGTTGCAAAAAAATCCAGAATCCCCCCACACAAACCCGTAACTCCCCATAAGTGTCAGTCTTAGGGGTTTTCATTCCAAGCTGCCGGACAAAGCCCAGTTTTCACCTGAAGAGCGGCACGCGCGGCTCTGCATGATTCAGTGGTTAATGGTTTGCCTTCCAAGAGATTTTCCCGTTTCCTTACACAGGGGCGATAACAAAACCCACCCCACCCCGGTCAGCGATGCTGAGCTCGCCTTCGCCCTCCTGTCAGCGGGGAGCACAAGAGCCCTGTGCCCCTCCGGCGGCTGCGGCCCCGCCGGTGCCTGGCACCGTCCCAGCCCAGCCCCGCAGTTCGGCACGACCATTTTAGGCTCGGAGCGCCGTTCCTCCCTTGCCCACCCAACGCCGCGGAGCCTCCCGGCGCTGGGGCCCGCTGCCGCCGGCCCGGCCCGGCCCGGCCCGGCCCGGCCGACCGCGCCAGTACCTTAGCGAGCATCTTCTTGAGCTGGCTCTCGGACACCGCCATGGTGCCGCCGCCGGTGCCGCCACTCCCGGTGCCGCCGGTGCCGCCTGCCCGGCCCTACATAAACACAGGAAGCGACCCCGCGCCCGCTTCCGGCGGCGGCGCCGCTTCCGCGCGTCACGGGGCGGGCACCGAGCGCCAGCGGCACCCGCACCGCGCGTCAGGAATACCAGGGAGCCTCTGAGAATGGCTTTGCAGCGCAGTTTATTGTTAAAAGGCCTTTCCGGGAGTTCATCGCCCGTGCTAAAGCAAAGTGCCATCTCCCACCGCCGCCCTTTGGTTATTGTTCCAAGGAATATGACACAAACGCAAGATCAGGAAACACACCTGTGAGAGCTGGCAGCATTTTAAGATTAAAATTATTAGAAAAACACCAAACTAAATAAACAACAGTTTGACTGTTCACGTGAAAAGAAGCGCTCAACCGATGAGAAACAACACCATGAAAAACAATGTAAAACTTTAAATTCATATTGTTTTCTTCCAAAGCAAGTGAAAAAAACCGAACCCCAAAGTGCAGCATTAAAAAAATACAGCAGCGAAGTTGGTTACCTGCAGCCATCACTAATTTTGCCCCATCTTTACCACTACAGTGAAAGAAATTTGGGTATTCCATAAAAAAAGGTATGAATTACTGAAGGTTTTTTCATTCTATTTTTATCCCAGTTCTGAGATCAGTGTACACTCAGAACTCCCTGCATGTCTGGCTCTTAGTGAGATGTAACTGGAAGGCACATAGGATCAGATCTTTTGCTCTTCCACAGGTGCTACTTTTGCTTAGAAAGCTTCAACAATATGTAACCAGCTCCCCCTCAAAGCGTAAATGTGGAGTGACATTCCTAAGCTGCACACTGCAGGAGTGCAGCCCACATCTCCCGTGCCTGTCGTGTGATGCTGAGGTATCATCAGGAGGAATATAGTGCAGTGATTCAAGAGGTTAGAACCAAAAAACCCCCTTGATCTCTTAAAACATCTGGTTTTTACCTAAAAATCCACATCCTGCTTTTTCATCACATCCTTGGCCTCCAAGGAGGAGGGTTACAGGTTCTGTTGCCTTCTCCCGAGGCTGATGTAAAGCTCCCTGCCCTCAGCTGGCTTTGGATTGAAGTCTGAATGAGCAGATACTCCTGCATTGTTGAACTGCTGGATTTCATCCTTTATTTGTAGCCCAGCCCCTGCTCCTCCTGTACAGGAAGAGCCCCTGTTCCAGTGCTGCATGTGTGTAGTGAGAACTGCTTTAGTGCTCTGAATGTCCTTACAAAATAAAAGCAAGCAAGTCATGACCAGAGTATTTCAGACACCTTTAAGTGTGAACAGAAATCCATACCCAATAGTTCAGGTTTGAAGGATACTGTAAACATCATGTTCCCCTTAGCAAATAGCAAAATAGCAGGAGTCCATTGATGTAAGAGCATCTCCAGCCATGAAAGATGGAGCTATGGAACTGCATCCCCAGTGCCCTGAGGAGCTGGAGTGTGACTGTTCCCTAAACAAGCCTCAGATGCAGCATTGAAAAGCCATGAGGAAGGGTTCAAGTGGGCCCTGCACATTGGAGTTTTTGCAGAGCTGGGTAAGCCACTCTCCAGGACTGCCTCCTGAAGAGGTGCAAAGAGCTAAGAACAGCCCAAGAATCAGGCTATAAATGGCAGCCAAAAGCCACATGCAAGTGCCACCTCAATTTAGGTAAAACATTCTTGCATGTTACCTGCCTCATTTTGGCTACTGAAAGTGCACTTTTCAAGGAAAAAAGGACTGTACGGTGCAGTATTAAATTATTTAAACCTAAACTGAGAAAGCACTTTTGGAAAGTAAAGTAACAAAGCTTCCTGTTTTCTACAGAAATCCATATATATGAAGCAACCTCGTCTGCCTCGCGAATCTCCGACTTCAGTGAGCAGACACAGAGGCTTCCCTTGTGCTTCCTTACAGTTTCAGCTGCTGCTGAAGGTCATGAATTGAGCCTGCACTGCTCTGCAGTTTCTCTTGCACCAGTGGGTCTTCCTCCAGTCCGACCATTTCAATCACTCCACTGCTTCCAAGAACACATGGGAGACTTAAGAATACTTCACTGTTTATATTGCAGCATCCCTGAAACAACATACAAAGAACACTGTCACACACACAGTTACTTATTTCTGCTGCAACTCCACAAAAGCACACAACTACACAAAATAACTTGATTCTTTTAATTAATGAGGATATTCCAACATCTGGCACGTTTGGATAGGTCAAATTCCATTTATTTTAGATACTGGGCAATGGGTTACTGTATAGAAACTGTAAAATATTACTGTGCAGATAAAAATTTGTGAACCATGCCACACTTGGGCAATTTTTCCAATACAGATATATCAGATCTATATAATGCAAGCAAAGCTTATACCACTAAACACCATTTCTTAAGTAGAACAAGCAGGAACACTTGACAGTACAGTATCATTTAGGACTGAAAAAAAGAAATTAAATAATGCAGCCTAAGAACTGGGGATCATTTTTCATATATTGATCCCATATAGATTCTGTGAAAGAATTTATCAAACTTACATCCCTATAATTCAAGTTTACACTGTAGATTGTGTTCATTTTTGGGATCCTGGGAAATCATCTTTGGGTCTGGAAAACTTTACATTCTGTAGTTACTCTTCATTTTAAGAGACTCGCCACTCCTCTGTATCTACATTTAGTTCAGGAATGATTAAAAACCTCACTTGAAACATAACAATTTAATTAGGTATGTTCTTGTACTCAATAAAATAAGCAGCCAGCTCAACTTCCCTGCACAAGGACATGCAATTTGTCCTTCTGAAGGCTCTAAATTGAAGTAACAAGTAAAGATTTCTACATGGATTTTCTTGTCATATGGAACGACCTAATGCTTTAATGAAGCCTCTTAGGAGAAACTTTAAACCAAGTTCAGTCTACAATTTTAAGTTAACTATTGCTTCATAATCTTCTCCTCTTAAGTACAGTACTAAGGAGTAAAAAAGCAGCTGTTTCAACCTGATCAAATAAAATACTGGCAAAAAATGCATTTTATACTTTCAGAAAAGACACAAAATTCTTTTGGCCCCTAAAAAAAAAATCTACATTCAATACTGAGCACTTGGGAACTAAAACTCCCATTTCATTTGCCAAATCCAGCTAGTCCAGGGGCCCTGGGCAGCAACTTTGAATGTACTCTCTCTCGGGACTTTTATTTTTGGGAGACTAAGCCACTTTTAATCTTGATTCAGATTAAAACCGTAAGTGATTTTTGCTCATTTTTGGACTAGAATGGAGAGCTGTTGTTGGAAGAAAGTAATGGCAGTAGCACTACTTCAGAACACTGAGATGTCTGTGCTGCTAAAATTAATGATCATATACATAATAAATAATAAAATTACGGTGCTAAACAAAAGGTACTAATAACACATTTACCTTTGCCAGAGTGGATACAGAATGAACCTTTCTTTTATCTTTCAGAATGCTGTCAGTCAAATCAGCAACTGAGAGCCCCACAGACCAAGATCTCTGACCTTTTCCCTTTAGAACTTCCATAGCTCTATATGTAAACCAGGAAAAGGAGAAAAACATGATGTTTAGATTTTAATTATTCTTATTTTGGTTTTTATGTAAAATGCAAAAGACAGGCTGAAGTGTACTATATCAGGTAAAGTGTACTATAAAAATATGATTCTCTGTTTTGGAAAACAACACAATGGGATAAAGAATTGCTGAAAAGAATTTCCTTACAATACCTTTTATCTACACTAGTAACAATTCTCTTTTCTCTCAAGAAAAGCACAAGATATCAGTGTAACTGATAATTAAATCAGGTAAATTCATCCAAACTGGTGCTTTGCTTTGATGCAAATGCTTCCAACACAGGCTCTGAGAAAAGTGGACCAGAAGGCTTGTCTAGTATTTATTTTAAATACACAATCAAACAGCTCTGATATTCTGGTGTATATTGTGGTGTCTTCTTACATCACCCCAGGCACAATGTTAGTAAGAATTTCAGAAAAAGAGTGGCCATATACACATCTATAAAAGTGAACAACAACCTGACCTACAATTTCCTATAAACTCAATGTATGAACATTTTAGAGCAAGCTTCCCCCACTTCATGAAGAGCTGAAGAACATGTAAACATCAAGTGCCTAAACATGGAGGAAAAAAATAAGGTTATAATAAAGGTGTTACCTGTTGGCCACCTTTTCCCTGGAGTTACGAGCAGCCATTGCTTCTGTTTGATTTGCAGCTACATTACAGCTGGTCCATGATGGTACTAGATAGAAATAAAACAAAAAAAAAGCATTTGAGGTTGTGGTTTGTCTTGTTTTTTTTCCTTCCTGTGAGAAATGTCAAATACTTTTGCTACCACTCCAGGTGTACAGACTTTGGTACCCCAAAACTGTGTTACTTAAAACCAATATTATGAAAATTTACCACTCCTCTTATTACTTTTCTCATTACCTCCATTACTTTTCTCAATAATTCTTTCATTATTCAATTATTTAAGCACTGCCAGAATATTATATGCTCATAACCATCATAAAGCACCACCTTACCTTTGTCTTCCCCTTGTTCACCAATAACCCAGGCATCTTTTGCCAGCACCTCTGCTTTCAAAAGGTTTGTCAGGATGTACTGAAATCTCTCAGAATCAAGGTTGGCACCAACTCCAATTACTCTGCTTTTGGGAAATGAGCTCAGCTTCCACGACACAAATGTCATTACTTCAACTAAATGTGAAAGAAAAAATACGTTGCCAATGAAGGACCACCCAAAATTCTACACAACTGCAAATTATGAATCATCATTATGAAAAACTCTGGACTTCTTTACTTTAGAAATGGCATAAGCATGCAAGAATATATTGGTGGTTTATTTCAACCTAGAACACCAAGTCAGGTGGGGAAGAAGCGAAAAAATAAGTACAATAATGGTAAAAGATTAAGAAGGGCTGCATTACAGGATAGAGGCTCACACGTCTTTCCCTTTTAAGCAGTGATTTTGCTTTGTCTTAGTTCACAGTACCACTGACCTGGAAGATTTAAACCTTCCACCAAAATCTAGCTGCAATATTTAATACCAACACTATACTTTATATATGAGTAGCCTGTGAGTGTGATCATATGGCACATAACACACACAGACAGATCTATCCTTCCTGCACAGGAGAAATGTGCACATAAAACTCACAACTGACAAGACAACAGCCAATGGATGCTAATCATGTGGATAGAGTCAGGTTGAAACTACGCACAGAAACATACAGAAATACATACCTGTTACACAAAACAAAGTACACTATTTTCTTTTATCTTGGTAACAGTAAAGAAAAAACCCTCAAAGACAGTGTCCTGCTCAAAGCTGAAAAGGAAAACATCTTTCAGAGTAGGAAGAATTTTTGACTAACTGGGTGCATTCAGCAGTAACATATTTTTAAAATAGGCCAGAGAAAAAGCCAGATGAGGGACAGAACATTATGCAAAGTACCAGCATACCTGGATGAGAAGCTACAAGGAGAACAGCATTCTGACTGTAGTGTGATACTGCTGGAATGATCCCTCTGAACAAATCTACGTTGCTTTGTATGACATCGAGGTAAGTCTGAGCATTACCCAGAGAATTAACTGTAAGCACCACAACTTTGGAATCAGCTGAAGCAGAAAAATCTGAAAATAAAAAGAAAACATATTTTGAAATTTCTGTCATTGTATTGAGTCTTGGATGCAAAACCAAGAGCTGTTCTAAAGGCTGAACTACAGCATCCAGCTTAATTAGGGATTCTTTGCCTCCTGTTCCCCCCATATCCCCCAGTGTGGAATTTGGGGCACTTCCACAGCACCTATAAAACACAGCTCCCCCACAGAACTACTTTGCTGTTTTATAGTTGCCAATCACAAAAGGAAGACTACAATTTGTCCAAGGTTACAGAACAAGAGACTAGAACACACCTAGGCAGCTTTGACTGATGAACTTTTCCAAGTCTTCTTAAGAAAGAAAAAAAAAATCGATGAAAAGGCCCCTTAACTTTTATTCCAGCTGTTGAAGAAGGGGAAGGACTTTTGCTCCTTTATCTGAGGCTTCTTCTATAAGTTTTGATCTTATACCTCAATCAAGGGCATGTAGACAACCATCAAAAGCACTCCAAAAAGTCTATTTATTAGCTCAAATGAAAGACAAATTGTATTTATTAGCCCAAAGAAACACACAACCACGCTTGCTGCAGGAATCTGTACGTCAGAGCTGCCTTGAGCAGGTATCTCTGAATATCTGAGTGCCACGCAGGTGATCAGCCTGGACACAGAAACAAGGTGATCTGACTGTTGCACCACTGTTGGAACCAGCTGAAGCCAAAGTAGAGGTCTCATGCACTGACAAATTAAAACCACACTAAGCAGGATATAATTACTACCAGCTTGCCCCAAACCTAGATATAAACATACTAAAATAGCAGGTGACAGTGTAAAAGCTTTTTGTAGTACTGTAACACTACCAACAGCACAGCCAGCAGCAACACACAAGGTTCTTATACCACAGCTAAATGTACACATACAACAGGCAACCACAGAGGCACAAACAGATTTGTGGTACAGTTGCACAACCAGGGTTCAGGAAAAAAGGTGTGCTAGCAGTAAAACCTGCAAGATAAGATCAAAGAATGTACTGCAGGCAATGCCAGGTGCAGAATAAGTGACAAAAATGTCTGGGGGAACTAGAACAAGTCTCTGTCTTGTTCTAGAATAAGATAAATTAAAAGAGATGCACAAGAAAACCCCTCATTTCATCTTGCAAAGGGTGCAAGGAATGTGCAAACATGACACATAAGCAAGGAAGAATGTTGCTCAATTCAGTTCCAGCTTTCCCTATGGAAAAACTTCTGAGCTGAATGGCCTCAGCCTCTGCAACCATCAAAGACCATCAAAGACTGTAACTAATCACTACTTACAGGGACATGGCATTGACTCTGTTGAATTGTATGCTCACAGCTGGCTGAGGACAAGGTTATTAAGAATTCACTGTTTGAATATGCAGTGATAGTGATTAAGGACTCACTATTGGCCATGTGCATGTTTAATGAACATCAATCTACAAAAGCAGCACTTTGAAACACACCTTTATTTATTGTCAGCCTTTTGAACATTGCTTTCACAGCCTTCACTAATTTCTATGCATATATTTTTCCCCCTCCCTTCCCTCTCTCTGCCCATGACACTGCAGTTCTAGCTTGGCTTCTCTGTATTTCTGCCTGAGTCCAATTTCAGCATTAGCCTCTTACCTGCAAGCACAGACTTTTTAAAAAAGACAGCCTCTGTATCTCCCCAGGTGTCCTGCTCTCGTTAAAATGAGCACAAGCACACACAGTACAGCACTCACTCCTGTTCCAGAAACATCTCATACCTTTGCTGATCTCCACATTTGGCACAGCAAAAATCTCCAAATCCATGCTCCCTCCTTTTGCTGCACCTTCAGAAAGATCCAAAAGAACCACCTTGTCTGCAACATCCTGTATGAATAAAAAAAAATACAGATCAATAATAAACCAAAAGAAAACTTGTTCTTGTGGGAGTGAGGAATAAAAACCAAAATTCCTCCCATTTCATTGTTTGCTGTACTGTATACAGATCAAACAAAATTACTGGTCAAAATTACAGCTAAATCACAAGAAAAAGGATTTAGTTTAGGAAGTCTAACTGGAAAAAAAAAATTACAAAACAAAAAAAAAGCTCGCAAAACTGTCTCAGGGAAGTTATAAATGTTGACATCACTGTGGAACATGCGGCTGTGACGAAGTACAGACCATCTATGGACTCTCCTTTTCCAGGGAACTGGGAGATCCCTGTTGTAACAGGCTGCTGCTCAGGCTAGAGTCCTTTAAGGATTTTCAAAGTAAGTGAATTCAATATTCAACCCTTTGAATTAAAAAAGCTGACTGAGAACCCAGGGCAGAAAGCTAACACCTCTGCATGTCTGTAAGTAAACTGAAGAGACAAATGACCTACGCAGCGACAGTTGTTAAAACTGATGAGCTATTCCTTAGTGTGAGATATTAAGAACTAGATTGGAATCGTCTCTATTAATCAGGTCTGTTGCTATTTTTAATAATTATGTACCTTTGCTGCAACTGCTAATACACATGCAATGCCAAGATCTCCAGCTCCAACAACGGTAATTTTGTTAAAACATCCTTCACTTTTGCCTCCAGTTTTACTCCTTGATTTCATGTCAGTCTCTCCTACAGTTAAAAGAAAGCCACAAAATTAGGTGCTGGTCCACACTGTATCAAAACAGGTATTGCTGCTTCATAAAGCATCATGGTTATGCCAGAGTTAAATCAAGTTACATGAACTTTTTCAAAACAGCAGTCTAGCCTGACCACAGAAAATTCACCACAACTTGCAAGGTGTAAAACACAAATATTCCTCTCTAGATAGGAATGTTTTTTCACTAAGTAGAAACAGATGAGCGTGACAATAGCAAGAAGCTGGACACTAATACCACACAAACAGCACTACCTTTGCTGCTGTTACAGGTGTGAATACATCCCATGGGCATAAAATTTGTAAAATATAAACCATGGAGTCTTCTTCGTGACATCAAGTAATGACAATAAGTGAACATATTTTATAAGAACATTAGAAACAAGTCCATGAAAACAACCCCACCTTCAGTAATCTTTGCAATATAGGAGAGAAGTTCTGATTGCCTGGCTGCATCAGAAGACGACAGTGAGTACAAAGGGAGCTCTTCCTCAAACTTTGCAATCATTTCCTTGATTAATCCAACGAGAGTTGATTTAGGCTGGAATATAGCAATACAGAAGACAAAACAGCTGAATAGCTATTTCATATAGTGGTATCAGCTGTGAACTGCCAAAGCCATACAAGGTTTAATCAAGTTTTAAGTACTGACACTCTTAACATTTACACAGACACCTAAGGGAAAGAAAAGCATTGCTTTGAGAAGCTACTTTTCAAACAGGAGTATGGATTAAAAGGAATTTAACAAAATGGAATTCTAAAATCAAAAGTACCAGTGCTACTAATTTTTGAAGTCACCCATGAACATATGGAAGCCTTTGATATAACCACATCCAGCATTATAAAAGGGACAAATCCTAGCTAAAGAAAAGATAGTTCGCTCTTCTTAGATGAGCTCAACTGTCCAGAGTTCTGGCAATTCAGTCCTCCTCCTGACAAAACACACTCTAAAGTCAGCAGAAGTTCCCATAGGAATTTCTGTATCAATAATGTAAAATACAGCCCATTCATTTCAAAAAGCTGGCATTCATTGAATCATTTTTACCAGCCTGGCAGTCATATTTAGGTGAGTAATTTAATACTGTGCATAAAATCATTTAGCAACAGCATTGATTTTTGAATCTCTGTGCTGTTTCAGAGTTCTGCCAAAGGAGACACACCCAAAACAAGTAGACACTTTCATTGAACTTTCCTGAGGGATACTCAACTGGTTTCACTATTCATAGCAACAAAGTATCATGAGGCTTACATTGCTTTGTAAAAAATCAGTCCCTTTTTTTTCATTAAAATCGCTTCCAACTTCCTTTACAAGCCTCAGACTGCCTGAAAGCTCCATATAATACCACGCATTATTCCCAAATACTTCCTTCCCCTGTTCAGCCACTCCACCCCTTACATGGCTCCAGTTCTGCAGGTAGGGCAAATAAATCCTGCCACGTGCATCAACATGTTTCCCCACTGAAATGCCCATGTTTGCAGTCGGCTTCAAGAAGCAAATGGGGGGAGCAAAGGGATGAGAATCCAGGATCCACAGACGAATAGGGATGTTATAGGAATTACCTGTTCAACACAAAAGAAAAGCCATTACTACCTTCTGCACTGGGAAGAGGCACTAAAGACCAGTTGTGTGTGTGATATGATTCACACTTAGTAATAACAAAGACAAAAAGCCTGACAGATCACTTTCCAGATTCATACTGGAAAGTATTTATATTACTTAGGCTAATTAATAAAACCAGACTTGTCTGGATCAACTTGAAGTGCTACTGATTGTGCCTTTTTAATATAAATCTTTGTTGTTGTTTTACTTCCCAGCATCCTCTCTCAGCTATTGTGTCCCCTTTTCCCAGCAAAAAAAGGCTTCATACATATATTCCATACGTATATTCCATACATATTTAAGATTTAACACCTAGTTAAAAAAGGCATCTATAAAGAGCTTTGCATCAGGCTTCAAAGGCTTCAGGTTGAAAATAAAAAACTGCCTACTAGTTATTTTTGGACACTGCCTGTACAAGAGTAGGTCTCAGAGAGCTTACACAAGCTTCATTAGCACCAAAGAGTTTGCCTACACGGTCTCAAACAACACCATTTTTAAAATAGTTAATTACTTATTTAATTAATACCACCTTATTTCAGCATCTGTGCACTTGTTTGTGCAGTAGAAGTGGCTTCTGCCAATTCAAACAAAATCCTTTCTAGTCCCCTTTGAACACGCTGCACAGTGAACTGTTAAGAGGCAGCACCCAACACATCTTACGTTTAGATTCCTAACTGGCAAGAAAGTTACATTTGATTTATCTTACCATATTTCACTGGAACAGTACCACTAAAATTCAGGAGGTCCTTCTGGGATCCATCCTTGAAGGCTGAAATTAAAAGTGCAATTTAAAAAAAAACCAATAACTCCTTTCAAACCTGGCATAGCAATCCTATCCACAACTACAAATATACAACTGATTTTTCTGTAGAAATCAAATACACTGCTCCTGAGAGAACCAAGAGTAGAATGCTACTAAGGTCCTCCCTACCCTTTGAAATATTTCCTTAATGAAATTTTAACAAAAATTGCATTGGTTCAACTAAGCACATCATTAGTCTGAAAACCCCTTTTCCTGGGTAATTCTGATGTTGTAGGAATTCCAGTCAGGCTGATGGATTCTGGAAGTCACACTCTATAAGCCAGAGCCATCAAAATACTTTCAATATAATAATGATATATAGGAAAAACGGTGTCACATATAAAGAATTTAAAGCATCAATCTTCTATAATTACTGAAAAGTTGAAATAAGATGAAGTAAACGAGTTGCTGAGGTTTTTATATGTATGCACTCCTGGAAGAGCATTCAGGAGCAGTAACGTGGCATGAGAAATTTTACTGCAACTCAGCATAAGGACAGGAACACCACTGAAATACATTCACATTCTACTACACACAGTCTGCATTTATGGCAAGTAAGAATCCCCACAAATAGTTCAAAGTAACTGTATCACTTCTTACTGTATGTGTTCATGGAGAATGTGAAGTTGGGGTAGGTTTTGCTAATGTTCTTCAGCTCTTCTATGGTCAGGTCTCTGAACTTATACTAAGAAGGGGGAGAAAAAAAATAAGGAGAAACGTTTCACTGGAAAGGCCTCTTTTATTATGAGAGATGGGGCAAAGGACACTATAGAAGGCAGAAACACAAGAAGGGGAAGGTAATAATTACTTGTAGCATTATAAACAGTTTTCATGTGAAATAAATTATCAAAAATAATGGATTACAAAAAAGCTTTGAAGCTATTGCAGGTCTGCTGTTGCTGCATAAGAGTTCTGAAATTCTGAACCTCACTCCTTATACACCATTTCTTTGCCTTTAGAGCTGTGTGAGCAGGGGTTCATGAAAATTTAGTCTCTTCTGCACACAATAATTAAAAAGAATATAAAAATATGAACCTCTTAGAAAAAGAAGTTTATTTTCTTACTGACACAGTTAAAACTCAGATCCACCTGCACACATTTAAGAAGAGTTTTCTAAGACGTCTCTTTCCACAAACATGTTAAATGTGTAAGTAATTAGCCTCTGGGAATTTTTTTTTTCTTCATTTTTAAGCTGTCCTTGAAAGCTGAGAAAATGAATCACTGCTGCTTCATTGAGACTGTCCCCAGCAAGTCCGATACCTGAACTTCCAAGAGATTTGCATCCTCTCACATCCCAAAGTTGTAAAGACTACTCTCCATTTCCTACATTAGAGCCTCTGCTTCTCATTTAGGAAACCTGGTGCTGTGTTTTTGGAACCCTCGCCTAAGCAAACAAAACTGCTGTCTGACAGTGGCTTAAAGAGCTGCTCAGTGCCCTGGAATAATTGTCACAAAACAGTAGCTAAAATCAAATTTCTCTTCAGTCTGTCACCCTGGCAGCAGTGCTACAGCTACGGGGGATGACAGAGTTATTTTCCACTTTGTACAGTGAAACACAGAGCTGCTGACAAGAAACACCTTTTTTGAGCTTCTCCCCATCACAGGATTCTGCAAAGCCATGCAGACAAAAAAAAAAAAGGTTCCCTAATTATGAATGTCTACACAACTTACACTGATGACATTTTTGGAAGCGTTGATACATCTGGTTGTGAAACCAAAGTCATCTTTCCCTAGCTGGCCTCCTTCTATTCGTAATACAAACCGAGGCATTCCTACAAAATAGATTGTCCTCTCCTAAAGATCACGGGATTTACGAGGTGACTCAGATACGCACCTTCCTCATTTCGCACCCAAAATTATTTGGTATGCCGAAAACTTAAAATATGCCCACCCCAGTTTCTCACATGGAAATTAAAACGCTCAGAGGGATGCTACAAAAACGTCTCCGTGCTCCCATAGGCGTGGAGGCGCTAACGCGGGGACCGCAAAAAAAAAAAAAAAAAAGAAAAAAAAAATTGTGAATGAAGAGTAAAGTTTCAGCCGTGAGGCACGGCCTGAACCACGGGGATAAACTGATGGGCGGTGCAACTGAAAGCTCGGCTGTAGCAGGACAGCGCGGACACCGGGATGCCACGGGACGGCACGGCACGGCACGGGACTCCCCGGGCAGCCACCACCAGGACACCGCCGCCCTTCCCGGCCCGCCCGGGACCCGCGCTCCCGCTCCCGCTTCCTCCGCCCTTCCCCTCCCTCAGCGCCGCCCGCGCGCCCCCTCCCCACGAGCGCGCGCGCACACCTTGCCCAGCTGCCTCCGGAGCGCCTCCTCCGCCAGCGCCATGGCGGCGCGCGCCGCCTTCCCGGCCGCCCCCGCGCGGGGCAACACCGCCCCTCAGGGAGGCGGGCTGGGCTCGTCCGGGGACACGGGGGCAAGCGCGGAGGTTTCATTAGCCTGCCGATGGGTCTGCCAGGGGGAGGGCACATAAACACTTGGATGCGCTGCCGTGACCATCTGGGCTGAGTGCTGTTTCCCCCCGCCATGGTGTTGCAAAATGTGGAATGTGTCGAGACTATCTTAAACTAGGATCTTCTTTGATGTAAGATCGTTGTATCCTTCCAAGCCTAATCAGCAGGAAAGGAGAGCTAATCAGAGGAAGGGGCAGCAGCCAGCATCCAGTTAGGGACATCCGGGAATGAACGAGCTTTAAGGATGCAGTAAATCAAGACGTTGTTGACAGAATCACGGAATATGCTGAGTTGGAAGGGACCCACCAGGATCCTGGAATGCAACTCGTGGCCCTGCACAGGACACCCCAAGAGTCACACCATGTGCTTGGGAGCATTGTCCAAACGCTTCTTGAACTCTGTCAGGCTTGGTGCTGTAACCACCGCCCTGGGGAGCCTGTGCCACTGCCCAGCCACCCTGTGGGTGAAGGACCTTTTTCTAATCCAACCTAAACCTCCACTGACAAATGCATGCAATTTCCTCGACTCCTGTCACCGCACTACAGAAAGAGATCAGTGTCTGTCCCTCTTCTTCCCCTCATGAGGAACTTGTAACTGCAGTGAGGTCTCAGTCTCCTCCAGGCTGAACAAGCCAAGGGATCTCATCCACTTCTCTTACGGCTTTCCTTCCAGACGCTTCACCATCCTTGTGACCACACATAGATATTACAGGGGTGCAGGGATTTCTTCCCTCTGTGTTGACAGTATCAAAACTGATTTGCAGCTTTATGGAGTTACAAGTATGTAAATATAAACCTGACATGAATTTATTTCCCTACATTAATCTCTTTTTATTTTGAGCCTCCCTACCACACAGTAGAGAGACCAGAAAACTGCCTTTGGGAAAGTGGGCCATGCAAGTCTGGTGGCAATTTCTGTGGAAAACACAGCAGGTGACATGGTGACAAATGCCAGTTCTATTCCCCTAACTGACCAGAGAACTGACAGGACAGAACAGAACAGACCAAGCACAATAGTAACGTGTTTTTACAAGGAGTAAGATCTTGAAAAAGCTCATACAATTTTTTTCTCCCTCACTGATACAAGGACTGAAGCAGATAGTAACTAAGGGGACAGGCTGCTGATACAGCCATTGCAGAATATAATTAGGTTTAGAACAACCTTCATCAGGCTTCTCCATCATGCATATTTTTTACTGATGCCAAGTCTGCTTCTGTGCTGAAAGTGTTGTGTGTGATGTAGGATGGTGCAGCTTCAATGTTCAGTTTGAAAGAAGCACAAGACCAGCCCTTCAAAAACATCATTTGCCCAGCAAGCATAGTACCTCTTTGGTTAAACTGTTACAGAATGATCTGCATGAACATTTATCTAAACCTTTTGAGAGATAATTTGAAAATAATTTTGTTTTACAAAGATCTGAGCACACACTAATGTTTGAGAATAAAACATTCCTTTTAAATTTTTAATCTCAAGATTCTAATTTTTTTTTTTCCCTCATTATTTCACAGTAAAACCAACTGGGAAAGTCTGATAGATAATTACAGTTTTTAGTAAGTTTGATATTTGGAAACGTTTTTAAATTCACTGTGTTCATACATAACTAAAACAATCATAGCAACCAGGACAGTGACCACATCCCCATGGCAGTGACACACTGCTGCTGGTAGTAGTGTTTCTATTTAAGGCTTAGAAGTCACCCTTGACTAAGCTTGCACCCAGACTACAGATTCAAATTTCTTCCTACTCACTGTTCAAACTCATTTAAATTCTGAGCTGGGTCTGTGCCCTCTGACCCAAAGTCTTCTCTAAACATTTTCAATGAATAACTCTGTATTACATCAACAGATTCTAATGCCAACTGATCTCTAGATAATGAAATATCTTGCTAGCAGGTTAACACACAGCCTTGCTACCCCACATATCCTCTAGTAGTTCCTGTGCCCCCATCAGTGGCAACACTCTTCCAAGAATGAAGCCATTCTTACCAAACTAGCTATAGAAATTCTCCCAAACTGGGATTTATCAAGCAGTACGTCCAGCTCTTACATTATTACAACTCCTCACTGCACAGAAGATCACCCTATTTATTAAAAACCAGAATTTTGCCAGCAGTACAGATCTTCTTCTTAACCAAGACGTTTTCTTTGAGACTTGGTAGAAAAGTTAAGATGGTTAATGAAACAGAAAATAGACTGCCATTTCTCAGGTGCTAAGGGAGAGGGCAAAGTAAAATGACAGTCTTGGGGTGACATGGATCTTGTCTGACAGCATACAGCTTTGGAATTTTATTCAGCTCTACACAAGAGGAAATGACATCATTTCTACAGCCTTAAACTTTTATACTCTAAATACTAGTCTCATAATTCTGCTCGCCTGTGAACATCCTGTATCTATAGGGATGCTAGCATAGAGCAAAGCCAAGCAAAAAGGCTCTCAACAATGGGAAACTACAATCCAGGAAGCATTTTAAAGGATTTTCTCTAGTGGAGAAAATCATGCAGTGCTATGAGTTGTCTAAATTAATTTAAGAGTAATGGAATGGAAGTTACAAGTTCAACTTGTAAATATTAAATGCTATGGGAAAAAATTTACACTTCTAAAATATACTCAAGTGATCATCCCAGATACCAAAGACTAGGAAATAAATGCAGACCAACCACAAGTGGCAGGAGCAAGCTTCCTAACAAAACCCAAGCCACCTTCAGCGCTGGAAATATCATGACTAAAAGTTATTTATCTCAGTGTTCCCCTTGTTCTGAACAACCAGCAAGTCATCCATGTGTGTGATCTACACTGGGACCATTTTATATGTCATAACAATCACTTGAAAATCACCAACCAAGGCTGGATTTAAGCCATAAGCTATGAGGCACATCAGCCCTCATTGCCAACTGTAACAACAGTGAAGAGACTCCCACAAAAGAGTTACATTTTCCTGCCACTTTCAGCATCTCACACTGCTTGTAAACAGGGCTCCCCACAGCCCTGGGCTGCATCACGCACCATGTGCTGCCATCACTGCGTTCCCTCTTTACACACAGCTGGCAAACAGAAGCCAGGCTATTAAAGGGTTTGCTGGCTTACTCTTTTTGGTTGGGGAAGAGGGTGGTAACAGCAGCATATTTCTCTGCCTGAACTCTGAACCTTCACCTTGCATGACCGGGTGCCTGTCTACACATCATTTACAGTCACATTTGACACCACTGTAGAGGCCTCAGAAACCCTTCCTGCACATTCTGTAGAAATCAATAACCAGATAAAGCGGATTGAGTCACATCAGTGCTCCTGCTGTCCAAAAATAACCATAATCAGTGTTATTCATCAACTACAGAGCGGCAGCTCAATCCACAGGCGCTCTGCTCTACCATACCCATTTCTTTCTTTGGTCAAATCTTGACACACTGCACGTGTTGAAGGACCACAAGGCATTCATACAACATAAGAGCTGGAAGCAGGCGGCAGGGAGAATGATTGACTTATCGTGATAGGGAGCTGAGGACAGACCCACAACAAACATCACGTGTCCTTAGTTGCATCATTCAAGGAAGCTACTAACCTCTCCTGAAGAAATCCCCAGGAGTGGTTTAATACATGGAGAAGTGCATGTAAGGCACTCAAACAGCCTTTTATACTCAGTGTGTGCATAGGTATGTGTTCAGTTATTGCCATGCAATACAAAACCTGGAACTCTACACTCAAGTGTTTTTCAAACCAGAATCAAGTAAATTCCTTCAACCAAAATACCCTGCTGAAGCTCTTGATTGTCTTTAAATTGATTGCTGTCAACTTTCAGACCCACAGTACGAGAGATGGCATCAGACGCTTGCTTGTTCTCAAGCAAGGAATGTTGAGAAACTGGGCACAAGTTGTATCCAGGATTCAAAAAAACTCATGAATTCACCAGTGGAGGAAGAAGGATAGAGGCAAAACCCAAGACTCCCATGAACCAAGCAGAGGAACCCTCAAATCAAATTAAGCACCAAATGGTGCAGAAAAACAAAACTAGCAGTTGTGGACAGAGAAGTCAGGACTAAAATGGTGACATGTTTCATTACTTCAGGGATGTCTTCTGTCCTTAAGTTCATTCCAGAGAGTATGGTAAGCATGGTATGGTCAAAGGCTGTTTACATTCCCTGGCTGATGGAAAAATAAATGTTTCCATATGCATTTCCAGGGGTAAGAAGAGGCTATGTATGAGATAAATAAATTGCAGTTCTGTCTTGTGGAACTGAAATGTTATTTTAAATAAACTACAATTAAAAGCTGTCCTCAAACAAGGGAACCCTGTAATTACTTCCCCCCCCCGAATAAGATAATCTTGCTTCCAGAAGTAGCTTTAGTGGCTGGGTTAAGATAATGACTTAATGTAGAACTACCCTCCACCAGAACAGAACATCTTTGCTTTGAAATAGTGGCTGAGATGGACTGATCACAGCTAGTAAGATACATTAAAAATCTCAAGGGATTTCCACACAAGGTAGTTCCAAAGAAGGTAAGATTTCAATGCCTTCAAAACAAGGTGCTTAGAAAACACATTAAAGGCAGATTTGCAATATTTTATAAGAATATTTTCTTAAGCACAAGAGTGTGCAAGCATTGCTGCTCCTCATAAAGGCAGGTGGGCTCACTGATGTGAATCTATTCATCCATTTGGAAGTGGGTCACAGCACCAGCTGATCAAAACAGTCATTTACTTCCACCATCAAAGCAGAAAACCCTTCCAGAGGAGACAGCCATCAGGGTACTTCAGACTCCTTACAGGGGAATAAGGGAGCCCAAGAAGGATGCTCCTTATGAAACTGCAGGATGTACACTTCAAATACAAAACACTGAAGGCAATGGGCACACTTGGGTATATTATCTTTCTAAACACATGCTCCTCCAAGTACACAGTCACAGCCTAAACCGCAGGAACTTTCAGAGCTTTTCTGAAGGCTTAAGTGACTCCACTAAATTTTTCATACCTTCTTGCTGGTTGCATGAGAACTGTTCTTGAAGAACACTCAGACTGACACTGCTGCATGTGAGAGCTCAGAGGAAACAGCAGAAAGTAACTCTGATAAATCTTCCAAAAAGTAAACCAATGAGAAATAGCAGTAAAATGTTTAATGCCTGTAATTTATTGTATACATACTCTGCAAAACCTATATGCATTTGGTGTGTGCTAAAGTACACACTTCCTTGACAGCACCAGAGAGCAGTTAAGCTATGTATGAGGTTTTAACCTGATTTGTCACATTGTGTAAAAAGACACTGTGCACACATGATATCCCCAAAGAAAAAAAATCATTGGCTAAAACTAGAAGCACCCTTATTTACACACTAACACTTTAATATTGCATCACACCCACTCACCAAAATAAATAAAAGTACATTCATCACAATTTAAACACCAGTCTCTCCATATATTTATTTTCTTTCTGACATGTTTTGGTCTCCAGAAATATGCTGTATCTAGAAATATGCATCAGCTACTAGATTATGTTACAAAATGCAAAAAAAAATAGAAAATTAGTTTTCCTGGACAATATTTTGGGCTTTACACAAAAATAAATCCAGATTTCCATAGAGATCTCATATACTTCTTGAAAGATTTTTATTTTAAAGCACAGCACAGAGTTGCACACTAAGGCTTCCTGTGATATGCAAAACCCTGGCCTCCAAAAGACATTGCTGTAAAGTGAAATACAGCTCAAGTGTAAATACAAGACATTTTCAAAAAGTAGTCATCAATAGAAAGTGCCCTTCATTTGATTTAGCATTAGCAGTAAAGAAATAGCTACCTTAATTGTGCAATCAAAGCCAGACCTGGAAGGGTTTTATGAAAAGTACGTCATTTCACACTCTCAAGTTTAAGGATATAGAATCTGAGATAGCAGAAACCAACCTTTTTATACTCCTACATTCATTATTTTTTGACACAATTTAGTAAAAAAGGCACATTGTCAAACAGTGAATTAAAAATCTAAAGACCAAACCAGAATTTCCTTAAATACAGTTAAATCATTAGCTGAACAGCCAATCCTGATTAACCAATGTCAGCATTCTTCCAGTTTTTCTTCACCTCAAATTCAGATGCACTTTGGACAAGTACTGAAATACTGCCATTAGACAAATACTATTAATCTGGCAAACAGTAAACAAGTTTTTGGATACAAGGTCGGGAATTAAAAAATGAGTTTAGTTCCTTCCTAGCTGACATACAAATATGCAACAAATATGCAAGCACATTAAAAGCCAAACATTTGTACAAAATAGGAAACCCATAAGCATCCCATGCCAATTATGAGAAAGTACTTCTTGACTGTAAAATTACAAATCTGTCCTTGAATAATTTTTCATATGAAACAGACAAAATTTAAGCAATGATCACTGTGTGAAGAAAGTTATACAGTGTCTTAGGGAGGCTAGCAGAGTACATTCCAGTCACCATCTAAATGACAAAGTGCTTTACACATTAAGAAGTTTAACTGATCTTGCATGGTTAAATAATCAGAAAGTGGTGAAATAATCAGGTTTTACTTAACCTGTATTTGTCTGAAATTCAGATTTCTTTCCCAACTGAACCAATCTGAAATTCATAGGAGACTTTTTTCTCCCCAGTCAGGCAGGAAGTTGCTCACAGATGATACAGCTGTCTGGGTTGATGGACCTCAAGTCTTTCTCCAGCTAAAAAGAATTAAAAAGTACAAACCCAGAACTTGATCATGGTCCCAAAGTTCATTGTCCTGCATGGGTAATTCTACAAACCAGGAAATCTCCAACCAGGAGATTCTAGAAACCAGGAAATTTTAGATGGTCCCAATGCAGCAGAGAACACAACACACTTCTAGACAGTGAGGTTACACTGTCATGCATGGTCTCAAGTGCACACACTGAGAAACAGTTTTTGTTAGTTAATAGAGAAAGTTAAAACTACAGAGGAGCAACAACGGTGTCTTCACCTGAGCTCCATGTTAGCTAATACTGAGATAGTTTATAGAATCTATGCCAGTAACTTACATCAGTGTTTTGCTGAGGCAGTGAAATGCTACACCATTGACAGAAAACATCTTAAAAAGGCAAATCTGTTTTTTCTTACATTAAGAATCAGATGTTTAAACTTGAGCAGCTTCCAAGACTGTTCCTTACAGGTTGCTTCCTAGAAGCAGCACTGTTAAAAATAGCCCCAATAGGAAAGGTTCCTTTGTTGTTTTTCCACAAGGTAATTTTTCCTTCCCCCCCCACCCAACACCCAAAGCCCTTTTCGTACTTTTAAAAGTATTTCTAGCATTAAAACATAATGGCCTGAAGCAGCTGAAGGCAGATGCTACCAATGGAGTCCTGGAGCTCAAGGCAAAGCCGAGTAATGACACTGGTGAGCTTTGAAGGGCAGCTTGGGGAAAATCCAAGTAGATGCAACACCAGATTTGAACTTCAGGTCTCAGTGCAACTCCTGTAGACTTACATGAACCCTGTGCTGATTGTAAACAAATTCAGTTACTGAAAAAAACAGTCTTTAAGTGCATAGTTAGAAATAATGTGCAAATATGGGCATTAAGGTAAGTAACTGAACTAACTCTCCTGCTATACATATTATTTTAAGTTTTTGGCTTGCTGAAATCAATCACAAGTATTAACTAGTTAACATGATGTTAACACTGAAAAGCTGCAAATGCATTCTAACAGAACTTAATTCTGATATTCTTTCTGAACAGTAAAACTAATTAGATAAATGACTGCTTCACATTTTAAATAATTTAACACATCGGATGTTTAATGCAAGAAAAAACACAATTTGTAAAAGCAGCAGAAGCTGTTAAACAAATCCGAAGATTTACAGGGCAGTAAAAGAATTCCCAAGCATATGCTTGAGCCCAAAAGCACAGGTTACATACAAACACTAGAAATTCCTGTTTTCAGGGTGTGTGTTTCTCATACTGAATTAGACTGGCACTGGAATTCCAGACACAGCAAAAGCCAACATAATCTTTTGGCCATATCCGTAACTGCACAGTTTGCAAATGACATGCACTTTTCTGTTTAGAAATAAAGAGGTTCAAATTATTTTATGGGTACTCAAATCAAAAGATCTGCAGCACTTTATTGCCCTAAACACCTCTGGGCTGTGGCTGAATTTACACCCAAGCTGCTGCTGTACAGAAGATGACATTTTAACACTTTGAGGCTCATGTTAGGAGACAGGGCAGGATATAGAGCAATCTCTCCGAGTCTCAAGAAGTATCAGGGAACAAGAATGCTATTCCTTTCTTTCAAGTGAATGCAAAATTGGTTTACTGGTACATGGCCCAAACAGTTCCAAGTCAGTGCATAGCTAGTCAATATTTCTGCTGGCATCTTGAACTGGTTTAATCAATGGAAACATCTATTAATTTTATTCCATTTAATATGCATTAGTGCATTAATTTCTTCATAAAAAAACAACCCTGGCAAGTATTAAAAATAAATATCTTATTTAGGTCAAACTAAAGCCTTGCTTTTCAGTACTTTAATCCCTTTAAATATTCTTTTGCCCTCTAGCAAGCAGATGGAAACTGAAGTAGAGATGTATGGAGGCAGAGGGGAGCAGAAACATGAACAAAGTCAACACCATAAGACAGTTAACGTGTCCTCAGCTTCTTAGACTGTCTCTTGCGTTTCAATTCTTCTTCCTCCCGTCTCAGTTCTTCCAAGTCTTCCTGAACACCGAGTCTCAAGCTGCCAAACAAGATGAAATCCTTTACACTGCTACTCGGGACACTTGAGGTTTTACTTCTACACCCCCCAAAAGCAATGCTAAAAGTACTACAGCTAATTTGAAGAATAATTTCATACCAGATCTTCTTTAATTACAGAATGAATACAGCTTTAAGAAATCACAATTTTTTTATCATAAGATTAGAACCAAATATTTCAAGGGAAAAATATTTAAAACTTCTGTTAAAAAATAAAGATTGTGTAAAAATATTTACTAAATTTAATACATAAGGTCTTTTTTTCCTCCCAAAATGCAGCTACTGAAACACATTCATTGAAAAGGTAAAATTGAATTTAACTCAAGTTTCTTATCTCCACTTCCTTTATGCTGCATGTGTAGTTAAAAGTGAGTCAGGAATTCAACTCTGCAAAACCTCACTCTAAGATGTTAACAGAGAGTTTGGTTAAAAGCACTGTCACTTTAAAATTCCAGTTATTTCCCCTAACTCCACTTAACAGACTATAGCTTTCCATGGGCTGCAGCTATTCCTCAGGAGCCAGGAGGAGTAAAGACACTGACTAGAACTTCAAACATGCAAGTTTCTAATGCTCAAGGCACCTTCTGAATAACCATACAGAAATGTTGGTAGAACAAAAGAATTTTTTAACTCCATGCACTCCAACATTTTAATTTCCTATAAAAAACCCTTATAGCTTTCACAAAACTTGTCCCACCACTCATTAAAAAACAAAAAGAAAATCAGTTTATGACACAAGAATTGTGCAGGCCCAAAGGCCAAAACCAATATGAAAATACCATCTTCATATTTTAAAATCAGTGACTACGAAAGCTTGCCAGCATTATTTTTGTATTTTCTATAGAAATACAGACACACGCATAGATAAAAACAAACAAAATTTCCAGACCTCAAACTAGCAGAATATTGTAATGTTTGGGACAAATTAAAAGGATTTGGAATTTTAATCTGAAATTTATATTTTTAAAAAGACTTTTGGAAATTAGTTTGTTATGGTTTTTATTGGTTCTTAACAAGCAAGGTTTGTGATGGATAAGAACATACCTGACTTATTTAGTGTATCCACCACTGGCTGTATGAGTTTCACCTTTACTTAAGCTTTCTTATAAAAAATTGTAAGGCTTATTTACCTCTGCTGTGAAAAGCAGATTGGATATTTGCTAGCTTAGCCCTATGTCTTCAGCAACAAACAAACTTCCCAATTTGTATCCAAGTTTAAATCCATGCATACCTCCTAGCTTCTTCTTTCTGTTGCTCTCTCCAGCTGCTCTCCATATAACGTAAGGCATAATCACTTTCATCTTTGTACCTGAAAATTAAATGTCAGTTTTTAGCACATTAAAGAAACAGCTAATGAATTCACATCTCTTCTTAGGAAGAATAATTACTTTTTCTACTGATTGTTCTGCAGTATCTTAAAATTGTCACTTTTCTTACCTTTTCCGGTCATAGCCGAATATTTCCCGAATATGTTTTGATATTTCTTCTTGAGGTTCCCCTTCATCTTCAATGAAGTCATCCATTTCAGAGTCATATTCATCATCATCATCATCTTCTATTTGTCTCTTGTAACTAATAGGTGGTCTTCCAAGACCTAAATGATGGGAGAGAAGAAAATCATTAATAACATGAATGTAACATTAATTTAACAGTACTTCTCCTTCCTACACCTTAGGCATAGTCATTTTCTGGGCTTCAAGGTAGAAAACTTCTGCCTCAAGTTAACCAGCATTTCTCAAATTCAGCAAGAGGAAATACTTCCTCTGAGTTGTGCTAGAGGAGATTACATATCCTGAGGAAACCACTCGACCTATCTGTTCTTTGTTCAGAGTTTTCTAGGCACTCAATCACTACACTCCACACTGCTTGCTCCCAATCAGAAATAAATTTTTAGAACTGCTTGTCACTGATAAGATAAATCTGCAAAAACAGTGAAATGTAAAATCTGTGACTGATTCTTCATGTAGCCCTTCAAGCATCTGTTATTTAAGATGCTACAAAGTTTTATAGACCAACTATCAAGCAATGCTGGAAGCAAATCCTTCAATTCTTTTCAACAGCATTCATATACTAATATCCATCACAGGCTGCTTAGTTTCCTTTCATGTGATACTTCACACCACCTGTATTTCAAAAATTATAAACATAGGTAAAAATAAATAAAATAAATAAAAAGTTGCTATACTTAAGTTTGTTTCAATTATTAAACTGTTCTTATCTGACTTTCACTATTTTTTCCAGTTCTTCTCCCTACAGGGGGACTGGGTGAGCGAGCAGCTGCATGGCACTTAGTTACCAGTTGGAGTTAAACCACAACAGTGAAAAAAATCTTTGTTCCATAAATGCATACCTTGTGGATGAAGCACAGGCCTATGCCCTGGAAAAGGTCTCATTCCATTCATCTGTCCATTGCTAGGTCTTGTGACAAGGTTTTTAGAAGAAATGGTTTCTGACACGACAGTACACTTGGGTTTTACAGCTGTGCCCGGGCCGCTGCCTGGCCGCGCAGGTCCTGCGCTTGTGCTGATGCCCGGCCTCCCTGGTCCGGTGCCCAGGCTGCTGCCTGGTCGCTTGGCTCCTGTGCTTGGACTGATTCCCGGCCTTCCTGGTCCTGTTCCCAAGCTGCTGCCTGGTCGCCCTGGTCCTATGTTTGTGCTGCTGCCCGGCCTTCCCGGTCCAGTGCCCAAGCTGCCACCCGGTCGCTTCAGTCCCACGCCCGGGCTGCTGCCCGGTCGCCCAGGTCCTGTGCTTGAGCTGCCGGTCGGCCTGCCCGGTCCCACGCCTGAGCCACCCCCCGGTCGCCCAGGTGCTGTGCTTGAGCTGCTGCCTGGCCTCCCAGGCCCTGTGACTGAGCTGCTGCCCAGTCGCCCAGGTCCTGGGCTTAAACCACTTCCGGGCCTTCCAGGTCCCACGCCAGAATTGCTGCTTGATCGCCCTGGTCCTGCACTCGAACCGCCCCCGGGATGCCCAGGTCCTCCTTTTCCTAAGCTGCTGCCTGATCGCTTTGCATTGGAGTTGATTCCATGTTGAAGGGCTGCAGGTTTTCCTGGTTTCGCATGGGCAGACTTTTTCAGGCTGGATTCTTTAGCAGATGGCAGCCTCTGAGCGCCATTGGCCACGGGTTTTGAGGGTGGCATGTGAGAGCTTGAGCCAGACTTTCTAATACCATTGACAGGTAATTTACTATGACTGCTACCAGTAGAGCTTTTTAAGGAACCATTTTGGGAGTTTTTTTCCATCTGATCAAGTCTGGAAGAAGATGATGACTGTGGGTGTTTTTCAGTCAATGCTGGTGCTTTGGATTTCTTATCAATACCACCCATAGAAAGCGACAGACTGCTTTTAGATGTGGAATGTTTATCTACTGAGCTTTTATTAAGTTTTGCATTTACAGATGCTTTTTGAGAAGACAGTTTTTTTGAAGAACTGGATATCCCTGTAGGCTTAATCTCCTTCTCACTTTTCTTATGCATTTCTACTTTCTTGTTTTTGCGTCCCAAGAACTCTCTCTCTCTCAATTCTTCTGCTGTTCTGGGCCTCTCTTCCACCTTTTTCACTGGTTTTATTTCCACTGGTTCATATTGTTTCTTTTCAGCAAGCCTCAAGAGCTCTGCAAAGTTCAGAGGTGCTGGTGCACTTTTGGGAGGTGCCTTTGGTTTCACTGCAGCTTTGGATGGTTTCTCCTCATATTCTTCTTGCTCATGCTCAGATTCTGTCTGACTGTATTCCAGTTGCTCAGCTTCATCTTCTGTTGCATACTCAGCCTCTGGGGCCTGAGCAACATTCTCACAAGTCCTCCTCTTTTTAGTCTTCTCTTCAACAGGAATGCCATTGTAACCATAAAAATTATCCTTTGTTCGTGAGGCCATGGCTCTTGCCTTTCTGTCATGTTTCAGTTCAATGCGCCTCGCCAAGAGCTGCTCTTTCTTCCTTCTTTCTTCCAGTGCTGCAAGAAAACCAGGAGAAAGTTATGCAAAAGCATTACTTTTTATTTCAGTATTTTCCAAGCTAACAAACCACTTAGGACAGTAACTTAAAGGTATCTGGCTAACAGCTATCCAAAATAGTCCAGAAAGTGACCACAGGTATGCCAACAGGGCAGGCTAACCCACCTGTATCAGCTGCTCCAACAAAGGCAAGCAATTAAGTCAAATGCTGCTATAACAAAACTCACTAAGGCTTGTCGAGGGAAGCAGCTTTCCAGGATGCTATAAAAATGATGGAGAATCCCTGTATTCTGTAAGAAGGCACAGAAGTTATGGGATCTCTGGGTAGTGGAGAGAATTCTGAATCTGAGCAAAAAGAATCTTGAGACTGTACAGAATTTACTATTAAATGTTTAAGGGAAGTTGAGGAAGGGGAGGGAATAAGAATATTGGGAGATAAGAACTGGAAAATAGTCTAAGTGTGTGTGTAGAGAGATACAGGGGAGACAGAAGCTGAACACAGATAAGCAAGCAGCTGGTCATTACACATGTTTGATAGGGCACAGGGCTCTATCTCCACAGTCTGTCCTAAATGCTCGCTGTTCTGGCTTAGCTGTTTTCTGCATAAGTATGCTCTCTATCTTGTGTCTGTGATCTGCTGACAAGAGTCAGACTGAACTAGCTGGTGAATGAGACATCTGAATGCCAAATACTGGACAGATGAAGGAGTGGGGGCTAAATGCCAGAAAGATTCATAAAAAGTAAAAATTCCTAGAAAATGGATTTAGCTACTCATACTTCGGGTGCCTAAAAAGGTACCATGTGTTGTGTTATTCTATTGTCAAGGGCTGTGACAGCACAGAGTGTGCCAGCATGCCCCATGTGGAATTCATGCTTAGTCTTGCTTCTGGCTGGACCTGGCAGCAGGGATAAGGCTCATGACTGGCCCAGGAGAGAAGGAACAACCTGGGCCATCCAGTCCATTGGATTTGGTTACCTTTAACAAAACATTAACATCAGAAGCAATGCAGTACTAGTTTATTCCACAGACTATTTAAAGGAAATACAGAAGTGGAAAAATCGTGGCTGAGAGATTCTTTAAAATTCAGACTGTATTGATACACTACATTAAAACACAACAACGGCAACTCTTTCCATTTTTCACACAGATGAAGCTTTTCAAAGTTAAGCTAAGAAAAGTTCAGACAGTTTTTTGCTCTTCACCTTAACTGCTTCTCAATCTCCAACCATAAATGCTACTGTAGCTGATTAATGTTTAACTCCTCAGGAAAGCAAGCAAACACCCCCAGTCCTTACTTATTTCTGGCTTTCCCTCAGCATCAGTTCTGTGCATAAATTCCAGAAACAGATGTGCAGCTGTATTTGCAAGAACTTTGAATAAGGTGACAAATACCAAAGAATCCATGAAAGTTTCCCACAGGAGATATTTTGTACTTTTACCTTTTTTTCTCTTTTCTTCTTCTTGCCGTCTGAGAAATGCTTGCACTGCTGCAGACTCTACACCCTTGACTTTGGGAACTTTTTTGGGAGGACCAACGGCCAAACTGTACCTTTTCTGCAAAGAACAAAGAAATATGTCAGAAGAGTTAAGAACTTAAGAGCTTAAAAGTGAGGAGTTGCACAACAGTCCTGTACTTGACTTAAGCACAGAGATGGTCCAGAGCAAACAATGAATTGCCACTGAAGCTGAAGGTTGTGCTGGATACCTTTGACCCACAGCTGTACTTTCAGGCTAAGGAGCAACCAGCCCCAAGTCCTTGGGAGAAACTTGCAAGCTAGAAAGTGTCTGATGCAAGGGAGTAGAGGTGTCTTGAAAAATATTTTGAAAGGTGGTTTCATAACCATCAGAAGAGTAAGATAACCAAAGTCCAGAACAAGGTATCAGTACTAAGATAAGGACATCTATCTTGTCTACACCATTGGCCCACAGCCAACTACTTCACCCTATAAATATTGCCATCAGGATGGGCCTGATTTGAGTGCTGCCTGAGCTGCAGCTTAACTGGATGCCAGGTGATGCCCCTGAGCAGGGATGCCTCTCAGGGTTAGAAATTCCTTACCTGAAACTAAGAGATCCTTCCTTACCCAAGGTGGAAAGATTCCTTACTCATGACAGATCCTCAGTAGGTGACAGAGGATGTTGCATTAGTATTATGAAACATTACTAATCCATCCACTCCATACTATTACAAACACTGTATGGATAATTCCATTAGACATATACTATTGACCAAGCCTGAGACTAAGAATGGATCCAGCCACTCCTAGGCTCCACATGGAGTTTAGAAAGCAAGGAGTCTACTCAGAACCTTGTGACTCAACAGGACTGTGCTCTTTGCATTGCCAGTCTCTGAGAATCACTCTAAATGAACTCATAAATGAATGAATTTGAACTCTACCGTCTTTATTGTATGTTTCTTCCATTAATTAATTAGATGAACCTTGCATTAAACTTACTAAACCTTGTCAAACTGTTGTTAAACTTAGTTAAATTCCAGTGAATTCTCCAATCATTATTTTATCTCAAAATACATTGCTGCCTGTCTTTTGAGCAAGGTACATTCCACTCATCCCAAACAGGGGCTCACTCAGCTTTTGGAAGGAATGAATAGGAAACCAGAAGCCAGGTAGGGAAACAAAATGAGTGAAATGCATTAGACTAATAAGGAATGCAATGGCTGCATTAGTAATGGAATAAAAGTATTTCAGTTCAGCCTCCTCTTAGACCAAGAGGAACCAAAAGCAAACTACAGCCCAAGCTGCCAGAGTAAATTCAATTCCAGACTGCAGGTTTACAGCTCCATTTTCAGCTTGCTTGTGGACACTCATTTCAGTTTCAGGTTACCTAATTCAGCAAAAATAAATACATCAACTCAAAAAATTGAATTACTCCAAAAGTTGGAATGGACTTCACCAGCACAATTAATAGGTTGATATAAAACCAACAGTACTGATTTGAGTTCCTGCTGGCAGTGATCTTAAACACAGTACTGCTGTACATCAAGGAGTTAGTGATCCACACACCAGTTGACCTGAAACAGTGCAGGCCTGCATTGTACTTATCACCTGAGATCAGTGTGACCTCAGCACTAACTTGGACAGAATACACAGCCCCCACCTGGCAATTACAGCACATGGTGTAATTTCCCAGAAGAGAAGGCTCCAGGGAGATCTTGTTGCAATCTGTCAGTACTGAAAGGGAGCTTATAAGAAAGATGGGAACACTTTTTAGCAGAGCCAGTAGCAATAGGACAGGGGGTATTTGGTCTTAAACTAAAAGAGGGTTGATTCTGACAAGAAGTTGTTTGATGGGAGTGGTGAAACACTGGCACAGATTGCCAAGACAGGCTGTAGATTCCCCATCCCTGGAAAAATTCAAGGTCAGGTTGGGCAGGGCTCTGGGTGACCTGATCTGTTTAAAGCTGTCCCTGCTCATTGCAGGAGAGTTGGACTAGATCACCTTTAATGGTTCCTACTCTGTGACTCTATATCTCATTATATCCTGAGGTGAAGCTGCATGTTTTCATATAACATCCTTTTCCTTGGCAGAGGAAGTGATAAATGGAGCTATTAACTTCCCAGGACATACTGCAAAAACTCTAGACTACAACACTGCTCATCTGCAACACAGACAGGATTTGCATGGCCTGAGGTCTGGCTAGTGCTGTTCAGCCAGGGGTTCCAGCAACTGAACAGATGTAAAGTAATCTATGCTAACCCCTTTTTTGCTTCTCCTCTTATAGCCAATAAATGTTACTTAAATCAATGTTAAGAGCCCAAGTGCCTCTTACTGGGTTCTGTAACAACCACTCGCACTAATGTGCTACACATGCTCAGACACTGCCTTTCACAAACATACCAGATCGTGCCTAAAATGGGAAAAAAAGAGAAACTTTTTTGAGCTTCTTCCCACAAACAAAACACAGAAGATAAAACAAAGCAATGAGAAAGAGACAGTTGCAAAGATAAATACAATAGAAGGCAGTTAAACCCATAAGCAGATGGAAAGCAGAATACACTTAGGGACAAAAGAAACCCAAACCCAACACTGAGGTTTGAGAGAGTGGGGTTTTTGTTTGTTTTTATTTCAGAAGTAAGCCAATAGATTAAAATCTAAACCAAGATCTCCCACATGAGACATTACCATCCTCACCAAATGAAAGAGATGTGAAAAACAGACTCAAATGAAAAAAGTATCACTAAAGAGCCACACAAGTCAGCATTTCTATAAATATCTTCCTATCCTCATAAAGCCTTATGAAACGTAACTAAAATAATTAAAATAAAGTATCTGGTAAAGAAACCTACATCCAAATGTTTTAGAAGCAATAATCTGGCAGCATAACTCCCTATAAATGACAGTATCACTCAATGGAAGCCTTCATTCTCATTCTGATTCATTGATCAGCAGCACATGAATAGATCCTTTGATTACTTTCATTACTAACATGCAAGCCCACAAATTAGCTTGAATATACATGCACTAAGCAGCAAGGTTTAGAGGCTCATTTCCAAACTGCATCCAAAACTGGCTCCAAGAAGGGCAGCTACAATACCAGCCACTTGAGCAGTTTCTGAAATGACCAGAGCAGAATTACAAAGGTACACCATCCACATCCATTGCATATTAAAACCTGCCATGTCACAGCACCACATTAAAGACCTACCACAGCCAAGCTCATTTACTGAGCTTCACCCCTCTGCAAGGAAGTTTACCACAACCTAAGAACCAATTTTCTTGTTTGCACCAAAAGTGTTCCAAGACTTGACTGCTCAGGAAACCTGAACTGTGATGCAGCATTTGCCTCCCAGCTTTTGCTCAAATGTGTCCCATAGCCCTGTGTCCCAAAGAAATCTGGCTTACTCCATTTGAACTGAAACAGACAGAGAGGCAAACCAATCCACACATTATCAGACAAAATCCTGCCAGAAAAAGGTTGAAGCTAATTAGTACCTTAGAAATTATCTGCAGTACTTTGTAGTATACTCATCTTAGTATAATGATGTTTATGTAAATTATCTTACAAAGATAAACATGTCACATTTTGCCATTGGTGACCTAATTTAGCAAAGCTTCATTTAATCATTCCATTTCAACTGTATCCTCAGTTTTGAAAATTCCATTTTAAAAACTGTGCAGGATTCAGGCATCTTTTCCAGCCTAAATGATTTTGTGCCTAAGGAGCACCTTTGAAAACTGCTAAACAGCAGAGACAAATGTGGATTGATCTATTCTGTTAGGAAACCTTACAAAGAATTAAAGTGATGGGGAAGCAGTTTTCAGGCTTTGTTTTGCTGCACTGTGACCAACAATCCTATCCAGGAGCAGGTTTGTAAAGCAGCTTGACAGACAAACTCTTTTCTGACTGCCACTAACATGACAAATCATACAAAATTTAAGTCTTCCTATCAGTAGCATTTCTTAATATTGACTAACAGTTAAGAACACTGCAAAACAATTCACAAATGAAGACCCATTTCTGTACTACTGCTGATAAAAGTTTTGTTGATTTTCATTTAGTAAATAGCATAAAATAACCTGCTGAATTGTAGCCTTTTTAGAAACATTGAACCATACACATGTTCCACAAGCACTAATAAAGTGCTTTACAAACAGTGCAAATGAATACGCATCAGACTGCAGGTAAACCAGGCAAAATAATCCAGGACATGTCACTATATAATCCAAACAGCAGCTGCACTCTTCTGGATTTTAATAACTATTGCTAAGTTGGTTAAATCAACAGAGGAATAGAAATGTTTAGCCTTTAGGAAAGAGCAGGTCAAGCTGTTCCCAGAACACTGCACTATTCAAGTTGTAAACAGTGACTATTTGCTCTGAAGTCACTGACTTCCTTCAAGATGTGGCACATGATCCTGATACAGTTGTGGCTGCTTTGATGTCAGCATTCAAGTACCAAATCTTGGACTGTAAAACAGAATTTATAAAATAACTGTAAACTTTCTGGCACTCAAATGAAGCCCTAAGGGGCCTAGACCAAATACCAGCCCCAGACAGAAGTAACAGTAGTAGTACTGCCTTCAACAATGGTCAACATTAACACAGGTGGCAATGCAAGAGACCAATTCTGCCAAGCCTGATTCTCAAGTAGAGCACCTGTGCAGCTCAGTTATTGCAATGGGCTTGCACATGCAAAGACAATTCCACCTGTGTTATCCACTACAGGCAACTTGCAGAGGCTCTCCCAGGCTGGGAATTCTTTTACTTGCTTGTTTTCCGCTAGCAAGTTGTGACCCCCGTATGATGTTACAACACCTTCCCTGTTCTTCCTTATCATTTGCCAAGACATGTAACCTTCTCCAATGGGAAGTCCCTGTTTCCCCCTAAATATTCCCCAAGAAACATCAGGAATGGCTCATCCACCATATACATCCTTGTTTGTGTCTGCCAGTTCCTTAGAAGGCAGCTTTCCACATTTTAAGTGGCCATTTGTGTTCACTGCCCAGGGGCCTCTGCTGTTCATCCTGAGCTGGTATTTCCAAAGCTGCTGCTACAGACTCACCACTGAGTTCCCAGCAGCTGACTCTGCAGTGAGACTGTCTTAGAATACACACAGAATGATTTCTCAACTGCTGCTTTCAATATCTGCTTGAGACAAAGTAAATAGTGACAAGCATGTTTAAATTTGCTTCCCTTCAGGTTCTAACAACCCGTACCAAGAGAAAGTTAAAATACTCTTATTGGTAAAGCCTATCAGCTCATACCATTCTCCTCTCCCAAAACCAATTCAACAGGTTCAGGTATTTTATTCCTAAAAAACCCAAAAATTATTTTCTTCAAATTTTGCAACTGCTGCCACAACACTCAAGCAGAACCATCAGCTGTAAAAGAAGCAGAGATGTCTTCTATTAAATGTAGCTTCACAGAGGAAAAAAAACCCGAAGACATACTTGATGCTTTCCTTTCTGGAGTGATATTGTGGTCCCCATTTTCATCTGCTTTTGCAAAAAAAAAAAAAAAAAAAAAAAAAAAAAAAAAAAGAGACCAGGAATAGGAAAAGCTGAAAATTCTACTAGTCAGCATTTAAACCTCGACAGTCTGGAACTTTACTATCAGGTCAGTCAAGCTGAGAGTAAAAGCCCTCCTCGCCCCTGCCAACATTTCACCGTTGTGTATCTTGCAGTTCCTCCTCTGGAGGCTGATGTAATCCAAAGCATTTTAGGCCCTGTTTTGAGGCAAGTTTAAAGCACACACTAAATGCACACACATCAATCGATGGGAGTCTGGTCCTACAGCAGCAATCTGCACTTCAGAGCCATTCCCATTATTTCACATGCAGGGCTTCCCCTGCCTGTGGGCAAACGCTCGATAATTTGCAGATTAGAATTCGATGGGCAGGCTCTGTAACCCAAGGTCCTCTGAACAAACTCTGGGATTCTATTAGTGCTTCACTTCACAAATACTTAATTCCTCGTTGCTCCTTGTGTTTGCCAGCTTCACTGGAGGCTGCTCTGTATCAGTCTAACTTAAAGTGAGACCTCAGCAAGTGCTGACGTGGATGACAAACTCTTTCAGTTCTTCGTCACCTCTTTGTGGTTAAATTGTTATCAGATTTCGGTAAATTCTCCATGCCAAAGTTTTGCCCTCAGTTAAAGGAATTGGGAGCAACATGAGATGTTTATATCGTCATTAGTAATTTATTAGAAATTAGGGTGAAATAAAAGAACGACTTGGTTCCAATTGTCTTCAGGGTTTTTTCTTTAAGCTGCAATAAAATTTCATATTTTAAAGAACAGCTACAATAAAAATATCTGAAAGTGCTTCACCATGTCATGTGAAACACGTGGCATAACAGAGTATACCAATTTCACCAAAAAGAGTGAAACAATGGATTCAAACCTTTCTAAAGTCAACATTAAATCTCATAGCTATTATCATGTCTAGTCAAAGCAAGACCACACTGAAAATCTAATGAACTACTAATATGAGCACAGGTAACAAGATGCAACAGTAAAATCCCTATGGAATATTAAATGATAAAACCTGGGGCTCTACTCAGCAACTGCTATGAAGATGATTAGCAGCACATCATTAATAGCTTAGACAGTAGCTCATATATTTAGATTTTTTGTTTTATTTAGAAACAAAACCTGATGCAACTAACAGGGCACCAAAAGGCTGATTTCAGCAATGTTCCTTTTGAATCTGGATTTCCATAGGGAGATGAACAAGCAGATTCGTTTTTACAGGGACATGATGTAATATCTGCTTTATCCAGGCCCCTCTTTTACAATACAAGGCCACATTATTTCTTAGAGTTTTTATATAGTTTCCACTTTGAACTAAATACTACCTCTATAGTGTGTATGCATATTTAGATACATTTTGAATATACACTACTTGTTCATGTCACTATTTTTCATTACAAAGGGCATGGAGTATTTAGTTCAATGCACTGTAAAGTTTAGAACAAACTTCTCAGACAGAAATTCGGGGATATGCTCATTAATGCAGGAATGAACATTTCTGAAAACCTGGTAATTTTACATACCAGTAAATTCTGTAATTAGTCTATACAGTGTTTTTAATGAAAGTATTTAAAATAATTATATTCTTCTTATATAAACACATTTAATGTATTAGCTTTAACGTAGTGGAGTTGTTTAGATGTCCAGTGACTGTAAAATCTCTATGAGCTCTCTTTTAAAGCCCAGCAGCTGCAAATAACCTCAGGCAGTGCCAAGTGCAGCTCTGCTTTTGCTCAGAGACTGGGGCCAACTTTAGAGTTAAAAGCTGCACCACTTATGTGCTAAACCAAACTGTTTCAGCTATAGATTCAGCTGCACTCTCACTCCATGAGTTAATCAGGAATTAGCAAATCCTACTGCTGCCTTTTCTAAAAAGAGTAGCTAAACCCTCATCCATGGCACAACAAGTACGATCCCCTCCCCCACCATCACATCTGCAATGGAGAACATGGCATCATCATGGCTTGAAACTACTTGTGACAAAAAAGTAGTGGCACACACAGTAAAGCTGCATGGGAAACCCGAGAATGTAAAGAGAAGCTTTAAACATCTGAAATAAGAATTACAATAGCCCAGTGACAACTTAGTGAAACAGCTTAAGACTGATAAAATGGGCATTTAAATATCCTAAAGTATTTCTGTATTGTTGTTGTATTATTTATGTTACAAACCAGATTCCCGTGTAGAGTCAGAGACGAATTAAATGTGCCTAAATATTAAAAAGCATATTTTATTAGATTTCTAAACCCACGATGGAATCTGATTAATTTCACATCTACCATATGGTTGGTACACATTATCAACTCGTCATGCTATTAGTGAACATTACCAAAGTTTTTCTAATGATAGAGACACCCCTCATTTACACTGGATTTAAGCAAACTGATCATAGAAGCAGACCTCCGGCACTCTGTTGAAGAACAAACAGAAAAAGTGTCTCCCTAGCTGGTGGCTACCAAAGAGAAAATATTTTTTATCCAAATAAGCACGCATGACTCATAATTTGGGTCCTCCCAGAGGAATGAAACCCAGGATATTAAAGCACGAAAAGGCCACGTGCTCTTCCTACTGCCAGACTTCATCCAGTGGGTTATTTCATTAGGAATCCACATGTTACTGATGGCCTGAACTAAAACACGAACCGCTGAAGTACCGACCTCAGAACAATATTAACAATGCAGCAAATGCCTCCCACCAATCCTCCCCACAGCGCTGTAACACGTTATTCCTTCGCGGGGCACAGAGACCTCAGACAACGCAGCCCATTCACCCAAAACTTGTCACTTTGTCTCCGACCCGCACTTGAGACGTGGCAGACTTGTGTTTTCAGAGCAAACAAAAGGACTTAGCCGACTTTCAGCCACTGCCTTCCCCCGCACCACGGCTCTGTTCCCGGGATCTCGGCACCTCCAGACCGGGAGGCGCAAGCCGCGGCTGCCCGCTCCCAGCCTGGGGGTGCCGGCACCTGTTGACAGCACGGGCCCCCCGCTCGCCCCCTCCCCGCACACAGACGCTTCTCCAGCCCCCAGGAACGAGCAGCTCCAGCCGGCGAGGCGAAAGGCCCGGCCGAGCCCGGCCGTGGGCGCTGCCCGGGCGGGGGCCGAGGCAGAAGCGGGCAGGACTCCCGTGGCCGCAGGGCCCTCCCTGGGCCCGACCGCCACCGCGCCCCGGCCCCGCGCCCCCCGGCAGCCGCAGCCGCCCCCGAGCTCACCGGCACCGCGTTCAGCCCCTGCTGCTCCGAGGCCATCACGAGAATGTTGCGGAAATCCATGGCCGGGCCGGAACACGGGGGGCTGCGGCAGCCTCCCCGCTCGCACCGCCCGCTGCCCCCCGCCCGCAGCCCGCTCGGCCCCGCTCGCTTCCGCCCGCTGCCGCCTACCCTTTATATAACCTCGCCTGGCGCCGGCGTCACTTCCCCTGTGGCGGAGCCTCGCCACGGGAAACGGGGCTGGGAAAGGGGAGGGAACAGGGACCATACGTCTCGGAGCCCCGCAGGACAGCGGGGCCCGGGGCTGTAGTGGGGGCGGCCTTATGAGCCCACCGGGGCAGCCCCGGCCCTGCCCTGCCCGGCCCTTCTCGCCGCCCCTCGCTCACAGCTGGCGCCGATGCCGGGGATTGTCCCTCCGCCACCTCGGGTTCACCCCTAAAACGCCTTGGAGAGAGGCTGTTTGCGAGGGCGTGGAGTGACGGGACTAGGGGTGATGGCATCAGAGTGACAGAGAGTAGTGTCACGAAGGAATTCTGTACTGTGGGCGTAGTGAGGCACTGGAACAGGTTGCCCAGAGAAGTTGTGGATGCCCCATCCCTGGAGTGGTCAAGGCCAGGTTGGATGGGGCTCTGAGCAACCTGGTCTAGTGAAAGGTGTCCCTGCCCGCAACAGGGGGGTCAGAACTAGATGATCTTTAAGGTGCCTTCCAACCCAATCCAGTCTATGAGTCTATGATTGTCACCCCCGACATTGGCATGGGGATGTCAATAAAACAGCAAAAACTCCTACTTTTTTCTTTTTTTTCCAATAGCAACTCCTCATTTTTCAGTGACTGTGAGAACTGGAGGGTTTTGAAGGGAAAAAGCCTTTTTGGGGCAATGGCCAGTAGCTCCAAGTGCACCCTGACACCTGTCCCCATCCCTCCTGCATTCCCAGCTGCCAGCTCGGCTCTGAGTGGACATCAGCCAGGCAGAAGTCCTGTAACAAAGGAGGAATACGGATTAAGTTTCCTCAGCAATCTTCCTTGGCTTATTGAGGCTTCGGAGTTTGTGCTTGGCTTGTAGGGGGTGTCACAGTTACTTCAGCAGTGCACTCCCAGCTGCAGGAATACTGAGTGATAAACAGGGCTCCCAGGAGCAATGCTGACCAGCAGAGTGGCCAAACAAAATGCTCTGTGTGTGTGTATGTTCAAATATTTTTCTACGTCTGACAAACCAGAAAATTGTGCAAGAACACCAACTGACTGAAGACTCTTCCCTTGCATTGGTTACCAGCTCATTTCCTGGATCTGTTATCTGAGATCCATCTGACAAACATTCCTCTATTCCACACTGCTTCTCCTAGAAACCTGGGCACTGAAAGGAAGTTTTTTTTTTCTTCATTTAATCCTTCTTTAGCATAAATTCTTTAACACAGCTAGCACTTGACAACTCTTCACTTTCAGTTCCTCCAGTTCCTTCCTGCCTTTTCCAGTTTCCCTTTGCCTCTCCACTGCCCTCTCTTTTTTGTCATATCTGATATTCCCTTCTGGGGATAGCTATAAGTCATATTGCAGCCTGGTGTAAAGATGCCCAGTGAGGCCTTAGCTGAGGGGAGGGACAGGACAATTTATCTGAGCCAGGCACCGCACCAGTTAATTTACAGGGCCTTTGTAGTTCTTGAGCTACAGGAGATCCAAGTTGTTCTTGTAATGCTTGCTCTGGTATCTCTGCATGGCATCACTCTGTGCAGGGTGGACAGTCCTCCTGACCTACCACTGCTTTTCCTTGGCACAGTCCTGATTAAACCCCTTATCCTGTAAGAACTTAATCCTTCTATCTTTCCCCCTTTTTATTCTCATCTCCATGCACTGACTTTTTACTTCTGACTCAGATCTGACCACCTCTTCTGGTTCCTGCCCTCTTTGTACTATGACTTTCTTAAAATTAAGACTTCCTAGTTGTCTCTCTTCACAGGCTGTTAGTGGTTCATCAATTTTCTTCTCACTTTTGGCATTGTGTTTCCCTCTGTGCTACTGTCTATAAGGTTGTGATGCCATTTTCTGGCAGTCTTATCTGCTACCTCATCGCTGCTGTGGTGCTTTCATCAGAATTTCCCTGCTCCAGCTTGAATTTCTTGTATCTCCACTGCGCCCTTCCTTGAGAGGCTTTTGCTATGACTCAGGTTCCTGTATGACAACAGCACTGACAGAGCAGTGATTGTTGCTCTTTGACTTTTGTGCTTGCTCGCTTTGGTCCACGTTAAGAGTTGGCAGGAACACTTGGCTAGAAGCAGTCTTCATTCTGCTGACTGCAATCCTCAAGATGAGTGGAGGAAAAATCTCTCCCTGCATCTACAAGAGGCGTCACAGGCAGGCCAGGGAATGGCATTGCAGCTGTCTGTTGCGTGTCACCCTTTGGAAACCCTTAACCACAGTTGTGGCCTTTTCCTGTAAATGACAATGCTGTGACATCCCGTCCCTCAGCAGAGGGGATTTACCTCAGTGTTTCTCCAGTGGGAGAAATAATAGCACCGTGTAAAAGTGTGCGGTGGGCATTTTGTGGGGCAGTAGCAAGCGACACAGAGCTGTGCCGGGGTTCCCCCATGGTGTTTAAACCCAGACCCAGCACAAGTTACACATCAGCACAGTGCCTTGATGTGGCCCAGCCTCTTCTTCTGGCAGACATGCAACAACAAATGGGAACCTCTGTGCTGTGTGTGCCTGCACCTCCGTCCTCCCTGTGTCTTCCATCGCTTCCCAAATCGTGTTCACTCTTCACAACCTCTGCACACATTTACAATGTGATGAACAGATCCAGACTAGGCTTGCCAGGGCTCTCAAGTCCAGCTAGTCAGTCAGCAGCAAGAGAAGAAACAATTTCGTGCTTTTAAGCCAAACTACTGTTTCTATAAAATACAAACCAAGATAGAAAATGTTTCTTCCCCTTTTTGTAACTCTCTGATCTGTCTCATTCTGTGCATGTTTAACATCACCCTACCTTTGAAAGAATTGTAAAAGTGATAATTTAAACCCACATCTTCCAGAAAACCAATACAACGCCTCTCAAATCTCCCATCTCTCCTCTCAAACCTCTAATTTGTGCTGCTGAAAAAGTTCAGATGGATTTGTTCTTTTTGTGTGTATATTTTTAAGCAAGAACTTGGCTATGTTTTATTTTTAATAAATATCTTCACTTTAGGATATTGCTTGGGACTGTTTGGAAAAGACCTAGACAATATAACGCAATATTCCATCAAGTTTTTAATCATCGGTGCTCAACAATAGCTTGGCCCCAGCCATGCACACTTCAGGCATGTGACTAATCCTATTAACTTGAAGTGAAGTGTATTAAAGTGTTTAAAGGATTATAGTCTTAATTACAGGCCATCTGCAGAGGTCAAATATCAAAGGCTGTTCAGAGCCTGAGTTTTAGCATTTTCTGAATGAGTGAATGAGTAATATTTGTGTTTTCCCCTTTTCATGCAGCAGCCTTTCTACACTAGAGTTAAATGGGTGTGCCAATATGGCCTTTATTAACTGAGCTGAATCATCCTGATGTCCAGCAGTCAGGTCTCCAGATCATCAGCTGTTTAGACATTAGCAGGGCTGCCATATATGCTCTAAAGAAGTTTAGGACCTGCAAAACATGAATTTGAACAAATTAAGTTTGCATAATACGGTGCCAGTCTACTTTATGGCTGCTTCCAATTTGAATTATTAATCACTAAGATTTTTTTCCTTATGATATATTAAACAGAAATGGAAAGGAAGAGCCTTGGGATGATAATTAGCTGGTATTGACAATGTACAACTTAGACATCTAACTTGGATGTGCAAATTATGGTATTTGGCTCCTAACAGGAATATCAGAAAAGCAGGGATGGAAATTGTTTTTTTGTTCCCACCCAAAAAGTGGGATCAATTCCATTAGGTAATTTCTAACAGAAATTACTTCTTCAATCTGCATTTGAAACTGAGAAATTCAGTCATTCCCTATATTATTCTCTCACTCTTTTTTCATCTACACCTTGAGAAAGCTGTTTCTAACATGTAACCCAGATCTCTGTTGCCCACTGAGCCTTTTCAGCTGATGAGAAGACTTTATTGTCCTCTCCCTTAGACATGCAGTGCACATATTTAGGGCTCTCCCACCAGGTCTCCTCCTTCTGTGGGATAAACCACTCCAATTCCTCCAATGCTTCCTCATAAAACCTCTAATTCTCTATTCTATCCCAAGCAGAATACAATACCCCAACTGAAGGTTTCCTAGCCCAAAGCATGACAGAAGAATGGCTTCATTTGCCTGGCAAACAATATTCCTTTTTATGTAGCTCCCAGTGCTATTTGTCCTTTTTGTAGTGGCATGGCTGATTCGTGTTTGCTTTGTGATCCATGCTAACCACTGAGACAGTTTATACAGTGATGCTATCAGACCAGTGATTCCACAACCTGCATTTGTGATGTTGGTAATTCTGCAGAGAGTGAAAGCGCATCCTTTGAATTACTTCCTTTCCCCCTGCTGTAATTTGCCAAGTGTGTTGAGATCCTAGCCCTGTCCTCTAACACTTCCTGCCCCTCCCAGCCAGTGGGGCTGGCAAGAAAGTTGTCTGTTCTGCCATCCAAATTATTTAATGAAAATGTCAGATTGGTGATACTCCTGCAGAATTCTGCTTGCTGTGTCCAACCAAGTTAACAACATGCTCTTGTTAAATATTCCAGTCCAGTTTACAGCCAGTTCTGTACTCATCCATTTGTGTTTTTCTGGACTTGCTTGTGAGATGGATGGCCATGTGAGACAGTGTGAGGAGCCTTTCTAAAACCAAGAGCTGGAAATGAGCCTGCTTGACATCATTTATTCTAGGTAATCTCTGTGACATTAATTTCTTTTCTAGGTACTTAAATGTGTCAGTGGAGGGAGAGGTTTAACTCCAGCACCTCATTGTTTAGTGACTCAGCAGGTCACAAAACAGGTACAGCTTCCTAACATAGGAATGCAAGCAAGAGAGAACTTGAATTCCTCTGTATGTGATCGAAAACTGTTGTCATCTAAAATGTATATATTTCAAACCCAGAACAATCACAAAATATCACTTTTACATTGCTGTGCATGGGGGACCGAAACAAACTGTCAAGAAACTGATTCTCCTAGTCACTAAAAGTGATTTCAAGTGGCTGTCTTGGATTCTTTTAGGTCACTGTGGCTGCCTGTGAGCTCTCAGCGTACCCCAAGGATAAACTGTATCACGAGAGTGAAGAAACAGGCCCTGTGGACCACCCACCACTCAGGGCTCTACTGATGAAAATACTGACATCTTCATGAAAAAAATCCCCACATGAACAAAAAGTAGATCTGGCAGAAAGAGAGGATAATGTTACTGAGTAACATCAGCTGGTGGAATAGCTGTATTTGCAAAGTATTCTCCCAATCAGAGAAGAAAGAAGATTAAGAATTGAAAAAAAACCCCAAACCAATGAGCTGTTTAGCTTATTCAATATTTAAGTTAACCAAAGTATCTTTATCTTTTTGGCCTGTTGCCAAAAATCCCAAAAGATAAATGTATGGGAAATAGACAAAAATAACCCCTCTGTAATATGTGGCCATGTTGTTTTATGAGAATAACCTTTCCAAGGATGCTAAAAAGAAGGCAATGAAAAAAAAAATCACCCTTGCAGTAAATGTGGAAAAAACAGTATTTAAATATTAAACAGCAGTCACCTGTGCAGATATTATAGAGTTAATAGGAAAGCAAACAACACACGGAAGACAGACTGCAGAGCAGTAAGGGCTTTCCTCTGTGACAGGATTAGGCTGATTTTAGATTGCTGGAGAAACATGAGACATCCGGAAGAGCATCCCAGATGAGAAGACAGGGACTGAGAGACAACTGCCTCAGTTCAGAAGCCCTTCCAGCAGGTCTGTCATTCAGCGCTGGCAAGCACTGTGCCCTGGTAACTACCCTGAACCAATCCCCCTGCCTGCATTTCATCCGAGCTCCCAGCTAAGAGACCAACTGCAATGTAATCTCTTGAGAAGAGGGTATTACACGAGCACGGAAAGCCACAGTCAGCACTCGGAGCAGCTGTGAGTGCCACATGTCCATACAGAGATGTGCATATAGGCTGGCCGCGCAGCTGCTTTGGCAAGGTGTCCCCTTCTGTCCCCATCTCACATGGCAGGCAGCATTCCCAGGAGGATGTCGTGCAGTGTCACCGCCGGCTGCTCATCCACACGCCCGCTCATATAACCGGTAATAGGAGTTGGTTCCTTCGGCTGGGGAGCGAAGGAATAAATCAGAGATAAGAACTGAGAACAAGGCTAGAAGTGACGCCGTTGCAGCTGGGGAGTGAAGGCTCCGTCCCACGGGAGCCGCTGATGGGCAGGGGCGGGTGGGCTTCTGCCCCTTCCTGGCGCTCCCCGGCTGGGCTGGGTTGGGGACAGCAGGTGGCGGTCGCGTCCTTGGTACAGCGGCAGCTGGAGCCCACAGTGCGCGGGGATGCTGCACAATGGCGTGTTCAGAGCAGCATCTGTGACCCTCTGCTGGTGCCAGCCGTGGTTGTTCACGTTGGCTGATTCTCAGGCACTTCCGAACGGCGCTGAGAGGCTCAGCAGAGCCCTCCCCCGCAGCCTTCCAGGAGGAGAGCTTCCCACAGAACGCTGTGAGAGATAAGTAAACAACAAAAAGAGCATCCCAAAGGTTTATCTATTTTATTCAAAGCTCTTCATAATCATACATGCCTGCAAAACTGAGAAATGTGTGTTTGCCACATGCAGTTGCAGATGGTTGTGGCATCTGAAGCAGATCAAATGGATTGTACATTTTCTCATATTGCTCAGAAGCAAAAATATCTTCTTTTCTAACGCACAGAGAATTATTTGGATTTATCTCCCAATTGTGAGCCTTGTTTGAAGATCTACTTCATTTTTGGGGAAGGGCTATGTAATTTCTGAAAGTTAGGCTCCTAGATGTTTTTACAGATCTCTAATATATTACACATGTAAATAAAAATAATAAACAAAGCTGCCAAATGAAAGCAACCTAAAATGAGCTCTCTCTTGAAACTGTGCTCCTCTACCTGTTGCACCTCTTCATCTCATCCTCTCTGTGTCCTGAAGAAACTCATGCCCTGATCACCAAATACCACCCACCCAAACAGGATTGACTCTGCACCTCCCTAGCAGATCAGTGTTATCCCGAGTGTTTTCTTTGCTTACGTTTGGCTAATGTAGCAAAGTTCAGTGCAAAACCAGATAGAAGGGGAAGTTTATTTTATTTTAACCTGATTTCACACATACTTTCTCTCACAAACTGTTTTCACTCCTTCTTTCTTGTGTATGAGGATGGAGATGGTTGTGGCCGTGCAGCCTCTGTGGTGCAAGTCAGGAGCCAAGGGAGTTCCAGCACAGGCAGTGCCTTCAGCGACTGGGTCCAGCTCCTGAACATGGCACACAGATCTGGATACTGATAACAGGGTCCATCAACCATCCCAAAACAGACAAAGTTAATGAATCAGGTCCCAGAGGCATTCAGGAGTAGCAGGAGAACAAGGGCACCAGAGATAAGGCTGCTGCGTAGGTCCTTTGTAGGCTGAGGACAAAGCTGCAGCCTAAATCCAGGGTTCACCTGGGAGTCATGGCTGGACACACGCTAGCTCCAGTACGGATGCAGAGTCAGGACTGGGAAAACCCTCCGTCCAACATAGGTCTACAATCCATCCAGAAGGCAGCCCTTGGTTTCCCAGCCCCCGTGCCTTCAGAAACTCCACATGCCATTCCTTCGCCCATTCATGGCGTTTCCTGATGATTTCACACTTTTACACCGCCATTCACAGCCCATTCATGCCAAGCTTATTGTTTCAATGTCAAATCCCTACGGCTGTGGTGCCGCGCCAGAGAGGACCCTTTACCTGGTCAGGTTGTAAACAATTCAATGCAAACTGCTTCAGTCGTCATCGGGAAGGTCATCAAAAGCTGGTGCAGAGTGGAAGCAGCAGTGTAAGACGCTACCTGTGTGAGGCAGATTGTAGCAAACAGGCTGCTGCCTCCTACGTGAGCTCTGTGTTTTGAGCGTAGCCCCCGTATCGAGCACTTCACAGTAGCGTAATCTCACACACAATTTTCTCAGCGAGGTTCTCTGCAGGCCTGAGCTGTATTTACCATGCAGTTAGCATAGGCAAAGATCGAGAGTGTTATATTTAAACCAATAAAAGAGATTCCTGATTATCATCTCCCGGTAAGTCTGGCTTTGTGCAGTTGCTGAGTCTCAGTGCAGGGATTGTGGACTTAGAAATAAAGAACATAAGGTCATTTGGAGCAAAATAGGTTCAGTTAAGCAAATGAAAGGGTATTTTCATTCCAATACACTCTCAGCAAATCATTTGGCTTCATATATTTAAGCTTTTCTGCAATTTCTTCTTAGCTAGACTTACTTAATCTCTATTCGGCAGATATATCTCAGATTTCCTAGAAGGAGGTTGTAATTTGTGGAGCATATTGTACTAATTTGGTATAACTTTGAGAAATAAAAACCATGTGGCATTGTAATGAATGATATTAAAATTTCTGACTTTTCTTCAAAAAACCTATCTTACTAACAGTGCTACATTGAAATAGACCACCATTTTATCCCTGGCACAAAAATTTAAGGGAAAAGCAATCCATTTTGTCAGAACCTACCTTGGTAAATCTAATTCCATTCCAATAAATGAACAGTGCAAAGAGGATTGGGATTTACCAGGAAACACTGAATGAAAGGTCAGATTTGCAGCAAGCATAAATCAACATTCTTGCATGGCTTAAGCGGATTTATGCCCATATATACTAGTCAAGAATCTGGCTCATTAACGACTGGATGAATTACAAATAGAGCATCAAGCAGGAGTTTGAGTCTTAACACCTATTTCCTTGACTTGTTAGCTTAAATCAGATTCTAAATATTCAGAAGACTTTTTGTTCACTGAAGCTGAGGAGCAGGCTAGTGTGGAATTTGGTTAAATTCCCTCTCTTGAAAGCCATCTTTTCAAGCAAGGTCTGTGCAGTGCTTCTAAACAGATTGAGCAGAATGAATTGTTGTCAGCTTTTCCAACCCATTGATTTCAGATTTTTAAATGTAGCCTTTAGGGCAACTTAAACAACACAAACCCAGCTGATTGATTGTCCAAGGTTGCGATGACTTGGTGATGCTTGGCAGGAGATGATTTGGTGTTGCAGACTCACTTCCCTTTGAAGCACTCTACTCCAGGTAGTGCTCTGTGAATGTTTAAAGAGCTGCAGCACACGGGAGTTGAGCAGAGGAGGAGTACAGGGAGGAGCAAGCCCATGCTAGGATTTGTGCAGAATTGCAGGAGACTGAAAAACCATCTCAGAGGGTTTTACATTTGACATAGCTATGCCAAGCTTTTCTTGGAGCAGGCATCCCACAAGCATTTGTGGATGGCCTAAGCCAGCACAGCTGCTGGGAGAAGAAACCTCTGCTCAGCCTGTATCTCTGGCTTATTTGTGCTGGCATCAGGATTTGTAGAATTGCACAATAAAGTTGACCGGGAACCATCCAGCTGGAAACAAACCCAACAACAAGTTCATTCCCCTGAGGCCACGGCTTTCAGCAGTGCAGCCAGACTTGTTCATTGAGCTCTGCTCTCCCAGCAGGCTGGAGAAGGAGGTTAAGGTCACTGCTTTGCAGAAGGACACCTACCTGCCATTTTCCCTGTCAGATGGGCTCAAGTGCAGCTGGGACAATGCATTCCAGGCCTGGAACACTGCCTTGGCCTGCAGTGGGGCGTGAGGGAGGAGGGAGAGTGACATGCAGGAAAGAAACTTGGGCCATAGGGAATGTCTCTGCTAATCGAAGATAGAGGAGATAATAGATCAAGCACTTCCCCTTTGGGATCTTTGCCAGACCCTGGCAAAGTCAGATTTGGTTTGTGAAACCCAAAAACTGCTCACAGATTTTTTCCCCAGGATATCAGCTGATGAATAATGAATGCTTTTATGCTGTGCTATTCTCCCAGTTTCCGTTGTTGTTACTAAAGTTGTCTGACTTAGGTTTTGTTCCGTCACCTTGGTGTCTGTAGCCAGATCCTCTAGGAAAGTCAAACTCTTGGATATCATTCACTGCCACAGGAAAAGAAAAATCACAGTGTTTACTGCATATTGCTAAAAGTGAAGAAAACCTCTGAAAAGAAACACCATTATTGATCAAAAAGGTCCTTTTTAACTCGCAAAAGTGCTCAAAAGTATTTTTACTGAAGCATTTGCAAGAACATGCATATTTAGGAGCAGAATAGCCTAGTTGCAGGATTGTGCTGTTTTATCTCAGAAACTTCAAGGCAGGTCTGTGGCTGGAAGGGAAACTGTGTGGAGAAGGAGCAGCCACTGCAACAAGCCGTGTTGATAAGCAAGCAGGAAGTCCCTCACAGCATCCCTTGCCCACCTGATTCCCTCAGATGAATCAAATGGCAGAGGCCACTTCCACTTCAGATGTAAAATCTGTCTTTCCCACAACCACAGGAGTTTTAGTCGTCATGTCTGTCTTAGCTAAATGCTCTTACTAATTCTGTTTCACTTGCATAAATTCCCTGGCAGTTTTCAGTTCAGTTAGTTAAATAAACCATAATTTCCTGCCTGAAATGTCAACTATTGTGGCCCAGGGTTCCCTAAGGGTCTTGCTGCCTTTAGAGCAGCTGCTTCACAATCTGAGCACATTCACCTCCTTCTTTAAAGCATTTTCTCTGCTTGTTTTTAACATGAGGACTTCCCCACACAGGAAATCCAAGTTTTAAAAGTAAAGATAATAGAGAAGTCATTCTCTTCAGCATCAAAGGGATTACAGGAAGCAGTGTAACTATGGCACTGAATTGTAGATTCAGCGAGAACCAGTTCATGCCACTCAAAGGAGATATCCTTTGGGATGATGGGAGGGTTTCAAATGGCTGAGGGACATTGCAAAGTTATGAGTCAAGATTTGTACTCTCTCTTGGAAGTTGGAAGCCTCCACCATGTTACGTCATCTATTTTGACCTGTATTCCCAGGCTGCCTCCCTATATGGGTTTCTGGACTTCTGCTTTTCGGTAAACAGCCAACAAACCTTCTGAAGATCTTTGGACTTTCCTCTATAGGTGAGTAGGTCAGGGCTCCTTTATCAGGCAAGCTGCTGACCCAACAATAAAATGCAAATAGCTGCAGATTTTGAAGGTGCAGTCACAATTTTAACTCTTTCCTGAGAATTAGCACGCTAGAGGTGGGGAATGCATACCCTCCTTCCTGGTAAGTAACAGCCAAGGTAGCAGTCTCTCCTATACATTGCAAATACTACTCAGCACTCACTTAAATAGATAAATGCTGCTTTCTCCCAAAGTGCTCCTGAAGGTGCTGCTGTGTTTGAGCAGTGGGGTGAAGCAACTGATTTTTTTGGGTCGAGTGCTAGAGAAATGTGGTGTCTGACACAGACTTTTCACTCTTAAAGCAGCTCCCAGTGTGGTTGTTTGGTAGCACACGGCTCAGCGGGGCTGCAGGTGCCCTCTGTCCCCGCCTCCCTTCGGATCCACACAGGCTGAGCCTGGGAGCAAAGGCCACAGAGCGGCTGGCATGTTTTGAAATACGATACAGGCAGCAGCATTAATCCAAACACTGATGGCGGTTCTTATGTAATGCAGTAGTAACACTGCACGCCAGAAGCAACAACATCTCTTTCTTAAACAGGGGAACGAGCGACTCTTGGACATTTTTCCAAACACTCAGGTACAGGATGATTCCAGGCAAAGACTGTCCTATGGAGTGACCTGCAGAATGCTTGGGGCCCTGGGTATAAAACAGGGCAGCTCCCCATCCGCCTGTGTAGCAGGATAAGAAGGACTCACCCTCCAGAATGGCCCCTGCCTGCTCCTCACCCCCAGGCCCTTTCTTGAATGAGTTCAGTGATGAGCGTAGTGCAGACGAATTGTGATGGTTTGTATATACAGTGAACATGTTCAGCATTAGAGGTCAAATCCCAAGGTCCTTGGTGAGGCAAAGCTCTTGGCCAGGTGTGTGTTTCACAATCTAGGCCACACTGGGTAACCAGTTTGTAGTGGGAGACCTCCCCGATTTCTGCAGAGTTACCTGAACAATACCTGACTTAAATCCTGTCATCGTAGAGGGTCCTGTCAGGTGCAAAAAGACGACCTTCCTGATGCCTGCTCGGTATAGACTCTTGTCCTAAAGTTTTCCCAAAGCACACATAAAAGAGCAAGCCACTGGATCTTCTAATTTATGCTTTTTGAATCTAAACCAATGAGAGTTCCTGATGTGCAGAGCAGAGGGTCCTCACAGGGCTGGGGAGCTCTCTGGACCTGGCCATGCCTTCTCCTGCACTGCTCAGGGGAAGGGAGCTGTTGCTCTTTCTTTGCTGGTTTTGAGAAGAATTCAGTTTTCTCTGCCTCACCCTAGCTGGCTTCAATTTTATGTCACCTCCTGGCAGTTGTGAGCTGCTGTGATATTAAAGAAAACACACTCCAGTGACATCATCTTTCTTTCCAAGCTTGAGTGTTAAAGAAGGTTTGCTTCTTCTTGAATTTTCCATGTAAAAAAAAGCCTCACCAAAATCCACTTAGAAGCCCTACCACTTTTGTCTGCAGAGAAAAAGATTTGAGGTCTTACATTGCTGTATAAATGAACATTATCAAATAAAAACTTGGTACTAGTTCTACTGGCATTGGAATTCAAGTCTGTATTGTGTGGGAGGCTCAGCTTGAGAAACACCTGTAAGTACTTAGGGGAAATATTTGGTTTTTTTGGAATAAAAGGAAAATGTTACCACCTGGCTTTGTGACAGAGAAATTTGTTTCTGGGACCAAAACTGCCATATGGACTTGCTATTGTTATCTCTTCTCACTCATCTTTTTACCTGAAATTTGGGGGAGAAAATCACTTACAACCAAGCTGGGCCATATTCAAGCATTTGCTGATAATGCCTGGGGAAAATTCACAACTCTGACATTTAATGAGCACAACCGATGGCTCTAAGAAGTTTGACTGGCTGCCAGATTGATATGTCTGTGTATCCCATCAGTGGCTGTTATATCTCATTTGGGTTTGGGTTTTTTTTTCCTCTGATCTCTGTTAAATTGATTTTTAGCCAGTTTGTTTGGCAATCGTGCTGAAACACTGCAAAGTGGACACAAGATAGGAACAATGCTAAGCAACCAGATATAAAAAGACTGGAGCAATAAGAAAGCATATTTGTTTTTCACTGTTTAAACATGATTTACCAGCTGGGAAACTGTCTTGCAGGATATACTGCAGTTTCATTAAACTAATCCAGAGCACAAACACATCACACAATGTGGTCTTAAAAACACATGTCCTGCAAATACCCCTGCATGCAGGAAGTGATAGAGCAGGAACGGATTAGGTGACAGTCACTGGAGACACACAGATGGGAACGGACTGTCTGGGAGGACTGGGACAACATGAGACATAGATCAATTCTAGGTAGGGCTACGTTTCCCCACGTGTAAGGGATCTCCATCCACCTTCCAGCAGCTGCTTTGAGATCCTGTGGTATCCAGGTCAGAGCTGGATGAAGAGAGAGATGAGAAAAGTGCCAGGAAAGAGGTGCTGAAGACAGGACTCCAGCTGATCACCTGGAGTATTGCATAAACACCAAATTTGTGCCATAACCACAAAATTAGAGGCCCTGAATACAAAAGTAGGACCCTAAATACAGGCAGCTAAAAACCCTAAAGCCCTGCTGTGGTGGATCATGACAGATACGGCATTGTTCACAACTGGAGCTGCAGAGCCTGGCCCTTCCCTGCTGTACTGTGGGGCTGTCAGACAGCATCACCCTGTTGCCCTCCCCTACAGTAGCCAAAACCTTCTGCCCCCCTCCAGTGATGAGGAAGATGGGGACTGTCAGAGAGCAAGGAAACACAGGCTACCTTCTGCACCACTGTTGATTTTACTGATGAAGCTTCTTGGACAAGTAACTTTAGCTCAACATCACTTGAAAAAATTCAGAGAAGCCCATTAATGGCAGAGGTCTCTGCTGCATCCCCTCCCTTCTGCCTGGCATCCTTCCAGCCTGTAAATCAACAGTAAATGTTGCCTTTCCTTGCCAAATCCAAACTCTTTACACTTTTCATATGAAAGCTTCTCCTTTTCCTGGTCTGAGAAAGAGAACACGCCAAGCAGATCAGTATAAATTGGATTGCTAGGTGGGATAACATCTGCCAGACCTGCCAGTCAGGAAACTGCTCCTAGTTACGGCATTAGAAAGTAGCTCCTGAAGCAGCAGGTCATTAATTGACCTTGCTTTGTCCTCTCCTGCATCTAATTTGACACATGTCCAAGATCAAACATCTCCACTGCCACTATTTTAGCCCTTCCCTTACTCCTTCAGCCTTCTCCCCATCTCTTGAAGCTGTCCTGTCCCTCTTAGCCCAACACCTTTGCTCAGTAGCTGCTCTCCTGCCTCTTCCAGGCCACCTCTTCAGCCCAGTTATCCAGAGGAGAGCAAGGAGGGAGTCAGGAAAACACTGTCCTTGCCACAGCCAGTCCAACTGGAAAGGTCCCTGGCTGCTCCCTGACCTGTCCCCAGGACAGTGCCCTCTGCTCAGGGTTTGCAGACCCCACCTGGAGCTCCCCTGACCCAGCAAGGTGGGACAAACCCTGTACAACACAGCCCTGGCTTCAAGGGCTTAGGTGAGGTTACTTCCACCATCACTGAGTTAATAGATCTTCTCCAGTGCTGTTTTATACCTGATGGCTAGAAAGTTTTAGGGATAAAAATGGCTATTTCCCCACTCTTGGAAAGGAGAGAATTTTATTTTGCTTTGTAGGATTTATTTCTGGGCTTGTGACTTTGCGAGAAAAAAAATCGATCAAAACTGCATCGTTCTGATTCCCGTCACATCCTTTTTGTTCTTCTCCCTCTTGACTTTAGAGGCTGCTATTTTAATAACTGTTTGCAGTTGAAATCAATGCCAGGCAACACTGAAGAGGCTGAAATCCTAGCTTTCCTGAGGGAAAATATTTCCCCACACATCCCTATGGGAGAGATCAGAGTTTAGCCGTGTGTCCAGCAGCTCGGGATGATTCTTGGAGATGCTTCATGTTGTCTCCTTCCCCATGTTGCTCTGGACATGGTAATTCACAACAACAGCCCTCCATGCCTCCAAATACAGGAATGTGATGGAGTACAAGGGCTTCAAAGAGCTGAGGTACAGGGGAATGTGGTGGTTAAAGGCTGCTGTGTATTTTACATTTCTGTGGTCTATTTTTAGCAGCTGTGGTTTCTGTGTATCGCAACCTTAAGCCACCTCTGAACTTACAGTCACAAATATGAAACTGAAAAACAAATTAATTGGATCCACAGACTGGCCAGAAAGGAATCCTCTCTCAATATTTATGGACCGAACAAACATAAACAATTGTAAAAATGTCTTTTTGTTCTCTGTGGCTAATCCTTTCTGTTCTCTGCTGCTGATCCTTTGGCTGTACAGTAAAATGTCCCAGCTTCTGTGCTGTGAGTGGTTGCTGCTGGGACTTTGAGGTTTTTTAGGTCAGCCCCACAAAAATGTTACAGCTGTTATGAAGTGCTAGGGCTGACTGCCAGGCTTTGCACCTCTTCTTTCGTGCTTGAACTCTTTTTTCACTTAAATCTTTGTTATGTCAGTGTAGCTGTGCTGAAATTAGTTGCTTGAGTGTAGTTGCTCCTGATGTGCATCAGTGAAAGTCAGAAGAGCATCAGTCCACTTGTGTTCTTTTTTCTTGGCCAGCTTGAAAGAGAGTCAACCCAAACCAACACACGTCTGTAGCTGGTGAAGCAATGGGGTATCTCATCTTACAGGTTGCTCTGTTCCTTTTGTTCTTTGCTGTCTGCGCATTCAGAGAGGCTTTTTCCCACATCTGCTATTTGATTTTATGTTTTCTCGTGCCCAGTCTGTCCAACTGCCTTTGCTTTTCAGTTACTGTTTCTCAAAATGGCTCCAAACCCTCTCTTCTGCCATTTCAGAGGAAAGGCACAATTGCATTATTGTACTGAGTGAATGCATTTTCTCATACATGTAGCTGAATGGGAGATTATTTAAATATCTTAAACACTCTCCTAATTGGAATACTGGCGTGCTGGGTATGGGAGTGCGAGGAGAATTTATATTCAGGCTCCTGAATTTCAGTGAATGAGTAATCAACACTCCATTACTTCCTACAAGGTTAAAGAATTTCTTTTTTTAAAGCAAATGGTTAGTGTAAAAACACCATTTGACTGCACTAAAACAAACAAACAGAAACCCAAGTATTCCTGGTGATCTTCAGATCACCTGAGAGCTTTGTGGATCCCTTGGCAAAGGAGAAGCTGACTTGAAATGCTGTTGGCTGGTGCCTCAGGGCTGCCCACCAGCCTCTGCCCCGTGCTTGCCCCACTCATCCTGCCACGCCTCACCTTGTGCTATCCTGGTTCTGGTGTCAACACCAGCACTCCAAAGCCAATGCTCTGACCCAGATCTGAGGGCAATTTGGGTTAAAAAATAACCCAGCAAAGTATGTTTGCTTGTCTGTGTGTGTGAGTGTTTTTGAGGCTCCGTTTCCCTGTGTGATTCATGGAAAGGCTGTACAAGGTCTGTGCTGGCAGGAGGGCAGACAGGAGCAAGGGGGAAATGGAGCAACCCCAGGGGAGGAAAATCTCTCTGACTGATATTGCTGCCAAATACTGTATCTTCTGAAGTCACTGCCTTAGACCAGAGCAGTTGCATTGGTGCCTGTAGCCTGTAGCTTAGCAAGGCTGGCCTGTCTTTACATCTTTGCTTATTCTAATCAACAGTCTGGTCATTTCCTTGGCCAGTTTATTGCTATTTATAGCAATAATAAAGTCAATTATACGCAGTTACTCAGAAGTCAGTGCGTAGTGGTCCAATGTAATCTATTTTATATATGAAATCTAATTTTCCTGTCATCCTGCATATTCACAATAATTACATAACACTCTTGATCATTTACCTAGAAGAGCCTTTAAGCAGTTCTGAGTGATTACGCACTGTTGCCACTACTCTCTTTTGCATCCTCCAGTACTACTCTTTTCTTTTCATTGTTTCTTTCCTGCCAATGGTTTCTGTAATTAATTTCATTGGGCTTGATCTGAAGCCCGTGGAGGTGAATGCACAGACTGTCATTAACCTGAACAGGCTGCAGATCAGACCTCCTGTAAATGCTTTAATAGGCATAGGTCAAGGACTGGAAATGCAGAACACCTGTTTTACTCTGTGTTTCTATTGCTATTTCAGCTTGCTCCATCAGACACTTATGCAGAAATGCAAACTCTCCTAGGCACAACACTGGGAAGTAGAAGTCTACACCACATTTATCACAGCAGTACTTAGAAACACCAAGCATAGCCCAGGTTGCCCTGTGCCTCACCCAGCAAGAGACAGATGGAGAGAGACAAACAGGTTTGCGGCAGAACTGAAGCTTAAATCCAGGTAACGTTAACTGCAAGTTTAGTGTCTGTTCTCCTCCCTGCTCCCAGCTGGGCCTCTCGTTCAGCTGAGGCACAAGAGCACCTGTGCCAGTGCAGTATTCTCTAATCCTGTCTGCCTGATAAAGCACACAGGAGGCAGAATGTTAATCCAGAAGGAAGAGCTGACTCTTGGGTGTTTCTGTCAACCCTGGTGCTGTTTGCTTGCACAGCAGTAATTACGGACTCTGCCACAGACAGCATGAAAGAGTCTTTCCAGTGTCTCCTTGATAAGCAGACACTGGAAGAGATCATGTGCATGTCTCACAGAGCTCAAATTTTCCTAATCCTTTTGCCATTCCACTTTTCAGCATTATCAGATGCACTGCAATACCCAGCTAGGGAGGAGTGGCTTGAGCTGAAGGGACTTTTGCTGCCCAGTTTACACAATCCTGCTCGAAAGCAGCCATCCGTGACCAAGGGTAGTAAAACCATAAAAATTCCAGCTGAACTTGTGAGTGAATCCTTGTTCCCAGTAATTACTCAAAACAAAACATGAGTGTTAGTGCACTGTCCCTGCTGGAAAATATACCATGCTCTCACATTATGAGAGTTCACTACAAAGTTAGTTTAACTGCTAAAAGAGTTGTGTTTTTTTTCCACAGCAGTATCATGAACACACATGAGTTATCATGATGTGAAAAACAGGCACTCAGCAGCAAACCCCGTAGTCAGCAGTTCTGGACAGACATCTGAGCTGACCTCAGCAAAACCACATTGTCGTCTTCTGACTGTCTCCACCTCATGAAAACAAATGAATGTTAACCATCTAGAAGCTTTAAAAACTAAAAGCTTTTTTTAAAAAATCAAACCCTATTTTTAGAAATTAAGATGTCTCAAATCTCTTCTTTAAGTTTCCCAAACATTTGTAATTCACCCATTGATCTAAATGCAGATTCAGTTATTTATGCTGGATTTACTGTGCATCATGCTCTGGCCACTTGCTGACTCTCTCTCAGAGACTACATGAACTTCAGTGACAAACAGAGCTTCCTCTGTGCCAAACAGGAAAAAATTAAAACTATTTATCTGATATGACAGTATTGATAACAGCACAGAGAAGCACTTTGGACTTCTCCTAAAGGGCAGGCTGATCTTCATTATCTTCTGTTTGCATTTTTTTGCTCCATGGAAAAGAGCTTAGGAGATAGCCAGCTCAGCTCGGTGTTCAGCAAGAATGTAGAAGATGATAACTGCAAAGACACATTATTTACTTGATCAATAAGAGTGACTTTGGAATGCAGTCTAACTTGCTTTCTGAATAATTGTCTTAGGCTTCAGTTCCCAAATGCTGCCTAACTCTCAACTGCCAAAATAGGGATTTTTAAATTACTTGCCTCCTACAGCTGGTTAGTAATACGGACAGAAATTTGTATGCACCATCCAGATCTTCCTTTGTAAAATAATTTTCCTTCATTTGCTAAAAATCTTCAATAGTCTAAATAAAAATCCCAGTGTAGCCACCTCAGTCTTGCAAAAGGTGAGGCACAGGATGAGCAAGAGGATGATGGAGATCACAGAGATTGTGAAAGGTACAACTGTTGTATTCTTCCCTAAAATGAAAAGTGCTTGCTAGAAATCAGTCCTGTGGTAAGGCAGTCAGAGACAGGCAAAGAAGGGAACCACCAATAACCAGATTTTTATGTTTCTCAGGGCCTGAAATTGTTTTCCAAAGACATCAGTTAATGTCAGCTTTGCCTACTTCTGATCTTGTTCCTAACGTTCCTCTGTATTTCGCCCACAGGCAAATGTTTGAAGCTTGGACATTTTTAAGGGATAGCTCTAGAGGAGCTGGAAAAAAATCCCAAATGAGTTTAAAATATTTCCATACTTGAAAGAACAAAATTAATGACTGAATTACCTCACATGCCCAAGTTCCTAGAACAGAGCCTTTACGGGGCAAACGTGACCTTGCTGTCCTTTCTCTGCCTGCTGCCGTGGGAGTGCGAGGCGTGTCAGGATGCAGCCCAGCAGCCTGGTGCCAGCCTGGTGCTACCACACTGCTGCTCAACCTAAAACCTCCTCTTGCCTTCACTCTCTGCTCTTGGCACCTGTGCTAAAGCCCTGGTGCAGGTGGAAAGGACAGGTGCCAGCAACAGCATCTCCCCTTCCCATCAGGACACTCATGCCCTCTATTTGCAGCCCTTGTGCAGATGTGGGAGCCACAAACTCTACAGTGCTCTGAAGTCTAATGGCTTGGTAGCACAGTGAGATGTCAAAAATCCCACTAAGTCTCTCAGGGGAAAATCCTTGTCTTTGAGGCTGCTATCACAGGTATTTATGGTAAAGAAATGCTGGCCTGAATTCAAGGCTATACCTTCCAGATTGGCAGCTGAAAACAGGTGAAGCACAGGGGCAGCGTGGCTGACCAAGGAGCTCTTCCCAAGCTTTTGTACTGCAGCACCCAGGACATTCACAGACAGAAAAAAATGCTATTACAGGTAAGGGGACAATGTTAATAAATATCCTAAGCACCTCTCCAGTCTCTCTTTTCCCGGTGAGTTGGCATACTGGCAGTGTCTGAAAGGAACCAAACATGGATCCTGCCTCACTTGTCTTTTCTGAACATCCTTCTGATCAGAATGAGCAACGAGTGTCACCCCAGATGACAGGGTGTGTGTCTGTCTGCACACACCGGCTGAAAACAGCCACCATGTAGTTCTGGCTGGAGGAGACTGGAGTCTCCACGCTGGCAGCAGGAGTTCCCAGGCTGGGGCATGGTGTGACCAGCAGTGCTGAACTGCATTGCTGGCTAAGTGCACAGGGCCTGACAGCCCAGGAGAAGGGAAAACCCTAAGGGAGAGAAAGTAAACCAGACCAGAAATAAATGCAAGTGCAAAGGCTCCCTTACATGGGCTGGTAGCTGCTGGCTCATGCCTTGATCCAAGGGTACCTGGGCTCAGAAGGTCCTTTCCACCACTGATTTAGTCCTCTCCAGCAGCTCCTGACTCTGTCATACAGGTTCCTGCCTGCCATAGAGACAGTGTGCTGGTCTTGGACAAGGGGCAGCCTCTGACATTTGGGCTGGAGATCGTCCCTGTGCTCTGGACCAGGGTCTGCACCACAATTCTGCACATGAGCAAGCATCTCCTCATTGCAATGGCACCTTCCCATGGGGACTCACTCACAGTTCTCCCTGGGCTTCCTATAGGCTCTTAGCAGAGCTGTGGGCTTCATGGCAAGGTGCTGACACAGCAAGTGGGAAGGGATGGTGGAAAGGCTTGAGAGGTCCAAGGAACCCAGCATGGCCACATGGTAATGGACCAGCAGTAAGTTTGTGGGAAAAATCAAGCCCAGCTGCTTACTTCTACTGGTTTTTCTGGGTCAGATCTGGATGTGGTTGCAACATTCTGCTCCTCCATTTCTTTGTCTTAAACATGAACATTTTGTTTCAGGACATGAAAAGGGAGTGATGTTTGGGTGCTGAAATTTCAGAAAAAAGGAAACACTGTGCCTTGTCTTTCCAGTTCTTTGTAATTACTTGGCTTTCTGGGTCTTCCCTGGGGGACTCTTCACTTCCTTCTGCCAATTGTACACAGAAATTAATTACTCTGATTCATATCCTGGACCCTGGCACCTGCTAATTAGGTGTCCATACGGGCCAAAAGTGGGTATGTCCTACGCAGGGCTTCCAGAACTTATCCCAGAAATGTAAAGTGAGGATTTCCTTTAGTGCCAAAGTCCACTCAAAAACTTCCCTCCCTCATTTCTCTACATCAAGCTACCCATTGCCCTACTCCTGGACCTTTCCAGCCCCCAAGTTTTTCTTTTTAGTACAGCAGAGCTCCACAGAGACTTACATGGGTACCATTATGAAATCAAGGAAAGTAGCAGGAACAGCAAGGAGACAAGTGTCTGTGTTCACTGAGCCTCTGCAAAGGACTTTTAGGTTCCAGTGATGCCTCCTGGGCTCCTGTATCTAAGCTTTGACAAGACCGTAGAGAACAAAGCAATTCAGAGAATGTCTCTTAAGTGTTTACTGCTCTCAGGAGAACCTGTCTGAGCCATACACAATTTTATGGCACACCGTGTGGCTGTCCCCAGTGGGCTATGGAATGCAGGAGGGACAGACCACTCTGTGTTACTTTGACACTGGTTTTGGTTCCTCTTAAGCTATTCTGGGGGTCTTTCCTGCTGACTCAACAGCTCTTGTGATTCCTGCCCGTATCTGTGGAAAAGCCAGCCACTGATTCAGCTGTGGCTCTCTCAGGAAGGGGAACCTGAGTTTCAGTTTTGAAGAGGCAGGCCAACCTCCAGGAACCTTCGCCTGTTCCCAGGGGAACCCCAGAGCCAGGAATGAAGACACAGCACAAGTTTTGGTTTCAATTCTCTTTTCAAAACTAGTGCCTTTTCAGAAACCAGTTTCCATAGTGACAGGGAACTGTGGCACCATTGTGAAGGTCCAAAAAGCCCCGTCCGGGTATTAGCCAGAAATTCAGCAGTGCGGCCAGCTCCGGAGCAGCCTTCCCCAGCCCCTGCTGTGCTCACAGCAGGGCTCTGCTTCAAACACCTTCCTGCCCACCAGCCACACTTTCAGCTGCCTGTGGGCTGTGCTACTCCTGAGCACTAGGGCTTAATCACAGGTGAAATGATGTTTGTCCAAAAAAGGAATATGCGTTGGTTGCGTTTAGCCCTTTCCTCTAAGGAGAAAAGCCAGATTTGAGGACAGCTTTCAACCATTGTTTCCTTTTGCAGAACGGTGCAGAAACCATGAAATGTGCTCATGATCATCCATCGAGGCAGCAAAGGAGCCCAACTGAAAGCTCAGGTCCTATTTAATGCTTAGTTATCAGAACGTGCTGCCCCTCTCCTTCCCTTTCGCTATCTGTCTTAGGAGGTACTTCCACCCATGCTACAATCCAGACCTCCCAAAAGGGCCTAGGAACTCTCACACAACCATATTGTTGTCCTGGTCCTCACCACAACACACAAGAAGCGTGCCAGAGAGAACATCCTCGCTGCTGGGCTCAGTGCCAGGTGGTGGAGGTGACGGACACCATCACTTCCTCACGGTGCTCCGTGGCCCTCATCCTTCGTTATCTGCTGGATTATGTTGCAGTCTGTAGTATGCAAAGAAATACAACCACAGCACTCTTACTAAGTCTCAGGTAATGTTACAGGCACCTGCCAAGTGCTTGTGTTACCTGTGGCTTTTAGGTGACGTGCATCATGCGTGTGTAGGAGGCAGAGAAAAGTGTGGTTGTGCTATTTGCACAGATCTCAGGAAGCCTTCCAGTAGGCCTGGACTTAACTTCATAGCCAGGACTGTGGGCTTCAGTGAGGGTGTCAGTGGCCTGTGTGCCATCCAGAGTGCAGACCCAGCCTGCCAGATAGGGTGAGGATGCCTGCCCAAGGGACACAGGGATGTACCAGCCCCAGCAGGAACTGCTGTGCACATGGCGATTCCAGAACAGAGCCCTGGCACTGAAGGCAGGGCACCAGCCTGACTCAAAGCATGCACCAGCCATGTCCTCCCGCCCCAAACCAAGCACTATTATCCCTTTCAGTTTTAAGATAAACTATAATTTTTCTTAAACATTTAACAATCATTATTCCCTTCCTACTCCTCCTATTTTTGCCCGCGTATCCATGCGACACTTTTGGAGCTGAGATCACATGCAAGAAAACAGAGAGAAAATGGCAACTAACATAGTTCTTGTGAGAGAAGAATGTTTTGCATGTTGCTTCTGGTTAAACCATTGGAAATGGCATACCCAAACAAGAAATTGTTCTTCTGGTGCAAGACCTTAACTCAGATGAAAAAGGCCAAGTTCTGTAGGAAGGAAAAAAGAAAGAGAGGCATATTTAGACCGGTTCTTATGCCAGTATTTTCAGTGTAAGGGTAGATGTACTGCACCAAGCTAAGGGTTTGTCTATCCTAAGGCTACCAGTGGAGCCCCAGAAGAGGCCAAGAGGTCAGACATATTTGCTTTGTATTTCCCAGCAACCAGCACCTCAGGGAATTCATCAGACAGAGGTGGAACTGTGTCTGTACTGGAAGGACAAGATGAATAAAATAAGAACTGTATATGTCTTGAAAGTTAATCATCAGGATTCACCAGAACTTGAGAAGTGCACCACTCTGACTTGTGATTGTGAGAGAAGGCACTGTTTTAGGGAGGTACTTCCGGAGAGAGACAAATTTTTTCCCTTGCTTCCTCGAGACCTTCAAGTGACCCCACTAAATTGTTAAAATTCCATTAGAAAGTAGCTGCTGGGAACATGTGCAATAAATAGCTGCTAAGATCAATGGCAGTCTTGCTGATTTAAAATCAATGTATTGCTTGCTGACAGTGCTGGCAGTGTTTTCCTCTGGGAACTGTAACAGTGATTGGCTTTAAATAAACACAGTGGTAAAAAACTTTATCTGAACTCATTAGTGACTCAGACTGATTTTAGAGTAATCCAGAAAATGCCTGTTGCCCACAGACAAGACTTGGAAGTGATGAGTGACTTTGGAGACTGCCATTTATGGTGGGCCACTGGAACGCATCCTGGAACAGAGCAGAACTTCTGAAAATGCTCTCTGGAAATGAGATACTTAGGGTACCTAGACCATGCTGTGAAAGCCACCAGTCACTTTTGAAAACATGACATGAACAGCATCAGGTTACCATGGCTCTAATGACCACCATCCGCCTGTTCCAGGCCAATTCCTTGTTCCCCTCCCAGCTTCTGGCTGGCCTTCATCCCGTGTGACACCATGCATTCTTGATGGAAACAAGCCCTAAAGTGCCACAACAAATTGGTCTCATCCTTCAGCTACCAGCAAGCAGCTTTGGGCTGAGTTGGGATCCTCTTACTCTTCTTCCTTAAAGCTTCTCCCCCACCATGAGTAGATTTTTCTGTCAGAGGCTCAGCTAGATTGCTTTAATGAAAATAGGCATGAAAGCATTTGCCCTACCTACTTTCTGTTTTGTAACCTAACCATTTAATTGCATCATGCTTTTTCCTACAAATCATCTGATGATGATTCCCAGGACAAGCCTTTACCTCTTTTCCTGCCATGTTTTAATACTTCAGCTATTACTACCTCCTGCTTGTAGATAACACTAAATCACGAGGGGATTGGTCACCAGATAAATCAGAGCTATTTCTGGTGAGTTTCTAACCTGAGTGAGAAACAGAAGCTGTAACCACATCAGAACTCTGCAGTCTATGCTTACAGACTGTCCAAAAGGGACAGGCAAGGACAGAGTGCAGGGTGTTTGCCCTACATGTGAAAACATAGATTGAATGCACAGAACTGTCTTTGAAAACCAGCAATCAAGAGGTTGGGAGCTTTTAAGTAAAATTTAGGGGCAAGCCAACACAGGAAACCTCATGTTTGGTCTTCCTGCAAGGGAAGCTGTAGATGAAGTTTTTTACTTCGACTACAGGAAATACTGTGCTCCCATACTCTGATCTTGCTGGGGCACTCCTTGCTATCTCTGAGAGAGGCAGCACAGTAAGCTGTAAGCAATCCAGGAGACTCTTGGAGGATGTTAGGGATGATTTCTTAATCCAGGTGACAAACAGCTTGACCAGAGGAAAATCATTACCAGTCCTGTTGCTTATCAACAGGGATGAGCTAAAGAGAGATGACAAAACTGGTGATATCTCAACTGTAGCGATCCCGCCCTGATGGAATTCAGTCTTGAACACCTCTCCTGTGAAAAAAGGCTGAGAGAGTTGGGGTTCTTCAGCCTGGAGAAGAGAAGGCTCCAGGGAGACATTACTGCTGCCCTTTAGTTTATAAGAAATAAGGAGAAAGACTTTTTACTGGGGCCTGCAGTGATAAGAGAAACGGCAGTGGTTTTAAACTGAAAGAGGATGGACTTAAATTGAAAATACAGAAGATTTTTTTTTAATGATTAGAATGGCTATGAACAGGTCCAGAGAAATTGTGTATGCCCCATGATGGGAACTGTGGACTAGATGATCTTTTAAGGTCCCTCCCAACCCAAATCATTCTATGGTTCTAGGATAAACTGTAAACATTTCAGATATTGTGATTTACTTCTGTGTTGTAGAATAGAATATTTTTTTAATGGAGACTGTTTTTTCTTCCCTATTAATGTTTTATTATAAGATTATAATGTACTTGTTTTGATGGTGACTAGGATATAAACCAGTCACAAACAAGCAAACTCTCATCACTCTGGACCCTCTATAGCTATACACATCCTCATCCCTAGAAATACTAATTTTTCCATAAACATGGACACATACACGGAGCATTTATTAAGCCCAAACAGCAAATTGGTTTTAAGCCTGAGAAGAAAACTTCCAAATACAAAGCCTATAAATAGATGATATGTTGCCTTTCTGATTCAGTAAATAGCTTGAAAAAGTGCTCTCAGGAGACATGAATTTGCAGTGTCCCCCTTTTATTTCACTGAGATGTTAATTCTGCTGTCTAAATTTAATACTTTATTCTCAGTATGGGAATTGACATCACGAGGGAAGCAAAGGCACTTTCTGCATCTTTAGGGATCAGGAAATAAATCTGTACAGAAAGAAAACAGCCCAGTATCTCCTCACATGCAGAAGAAAGCACCAGGTTACTTGACACGAAAAGCATCAGGAACTTGTGCAGTGACCAGTACACAAACCACAAACAGGCCTAGACAAGTTGGATATGACGAAATAGAAAGCCACACTGGATGTATCCCGCAGCAGCTGACATGGACACTGCTGCCCTGGGAACTGGGAGGCTGTGCTTGGAGCAGCCAGCAAGAAAGTGGCTCAGGAGCATCTCACAGAGATGAATTCAAATAAAACTTCTCCAGCTTTAATGGTACACCTGTTTCTGGCTCTTGAGTAGTTTAGTTCCCAGTCACTTTTGTTTTAATAGTAAATCTGAGAGTGCAAACCAAAGCATGTGGCTCCATGACCCACTGACAGAGCCCGTTCCATCAGAGGGAGAGAAGATGTGACTCCTCATTCCAGAGGTACCTGAATGTGAGAAACCTTTTGCAGCTTTTCCAGCCATTGCTGGGGGTAGGACAACCTCCTTGTGTAATAAACAGATTTCTCTTGCTGTCTTTTCTACCCCCTGCACACCACAAACATGGCCCAGCAGAAGTATTTTCAAGCACAAACATGCACAGAAATACATAATGCTTTGTGTTGCTATACCCAACCCCCACAAATTTATGCTCATGTAATTACTGCTCTCTGTTTGCCTACTGATAGCGAGTTAAAAATACCACACACACCCCAAATTAGAACTGGTTTCTATTTTTTGTTAAATTCCTGCAGTTGATACAGAAGACAATGTTGTGATGAGCCACATGAGATCCCTCTTGCCTGCACTAGTCAGGACAGGAGACTGCAACACTACCAATAGAAAAACCCCACCAAAAGCATGGCATGCACACACCAAGACAAATTAGACTGTGTTATGATGGCATCAATCCTGTATCCCCTTTCCTTTCTTCCTCTGATGCTTGGTGTTTCTACAGTGGGAATGGATTTGAGCTGGGATCTTTTCTATCAGAGCCTGCATTTAAATGGAATGTAAAATCATTCTGCAATATCCAGATTCCTAGTTTATATTCCAAGGTACTCTTAACTTAGACTAAATGTGAAGTATTTCTGTTATTTAGATAAAATATAAAATGATATGCAAACCATTTCTGTTCTATCCAAATTCCTAGTTTATACTCCGAGGTGTCTCTCACTTCCAAGGAACTACTTACCATTGATGTAGCACTTATTTTTGTAGTAGAAATATGGACATAATCCAAGAATAATCTTGCAAGTCACATGAAATTAATCTAATATTAAATAAACAACAACAGATTTTCAGCTTATATTCAGATTGTAAAATCTTTGCCATATGAGCCATCTCTTTCATTACATACAACTACCATATTTGCCATTTAAGCTTCTGAGTCTCCATTTTTAAAAGCTTTGTGGAAGGAACTATCTGGAAATCCCATAAGGTCAACCCCTTCCCAAGCAAAACTAACAAGACTGAGTTTCCCAGTGCCTTTTTGTGCTGGGGAAGCCAGGACATGCACCCAGTTTCCCCTTCACTTCTGACAGGCTTCTCTGAGACAATAACATTGCATGAAAACCCATCCTGAGCTGTTCATGTAGTTTGAATGTTTGTACCAATGACACAGAGAAATACCTTATATGTGAGACCAGGTGAAACATCAGCTGGCAGCCACTGGAGACAGAAACTGCATTAGAAAAAAAAGAACTTATCTAAAGCTGCATTCTTCCCAATATCATTTCACACTTCGGAGCAGCAGAGACAATACCAAATGCAAACATGCCTCTGCCCACTGCACAGGCTTGGATCATCACAGAGAGGCCAGGATAAGCAGATGAACAGTTTGGCTAAGGACCAAGGAGCAGATTTATTTAAGTTTTTTAGATATTGAAAAGCCAAGACACAATCAAGGTCCCAGAAGGATTTCCAAAAGCAATTAGGAGCCCAGGTTCTGTGAGTCCATTGGTCCTTCTGGAAATCCTGTATAGTAGCAAATGAACTGCATTACTGAACATCAAAATACCTCTGTGCTCATGCTGCTTCTCCTAGGAACCTTGATTTCAGAAGGTCAAAGTCTTTATCATGAAAAGGTTAGAAATTTCTTCCCCTTCTTTAGTTTACCTAGCTTCCCCCCAAATGGGAAAGCTTATCCTCCTCTTGCTTACTGAAATTGTTACTGCCCGGTGAATTACTTCAACTGAAATTGTAAGATCAGCACTCAATCCCTTGGCCGTGGCCACCCAGATCTTTGCTTTACAGAGAACGATTGGCTTTCATTTGATTGAGGTTCACCCAGCACAGATTTCACGGCAATGCCTCTGATCTGACAGCACAGGTTTGCTGGGTCTTTTTTTGGGCAGAAATCCCTCTTGGGCTGGTAAATGACGCAGAGGTTGCAGCGTCTGTCCTGGTGCCATCAGATGGTGATGGGCCAAACGCTGCCCTTTCTATTTGCTCATCTCTACTGCCAGGAATCGTGCTGCCCATGTGGGACCTCGGGTCTGCTGTTCATACACATTTTGTCCTCAGAAACGTGATACCAATCTATTGCACAAAGACTGCAAAAGAATTGCACTGATTTTTTTTTCTACTTTATAGAAGAAAGTGTTCCCCCAGTGTGATAAATACTGAACACGACTTTTGCTCAGGCTGCAAATAGCAAATTACTTAATCATCTACTATTTAAGTACCTGTTTGTTTTGTCATGAGGTGAAACTTGTGAGCAAGACCGTATTACACATAAAGTGGCTTCCTGCATCCTTAAATATTAATGCTCAAGTGAAAACAAACTGAAGGTAGTCCCAGGGTCACTTTATTAAGTCTGAGCTGATGCATCCCACTCTCTTGCATCCCACATTAAATGTTCCTTGCCTTGTCTTTGTGCCAACACCAACATTTTTGCAGCCCCCGAGTGACCTTGGCAGAAGGATGGGGATGGGGATGTAAGGTGGGAGAGAGCCAGTCCTGGGAGGGCACAGGGGCCACTACCAGCCACTAGCAGCAGGAGCAAGTCTGAAAAATACAGCCAGCCCTGCAAGTGAGAGAGGGTTTGCTACGGACCTGTGGTCTTAGGATGGAGATGATAGGAAGTGTTAAGGGGGCAATTGTGAAACGAGAGAAGCCCCTGAAAAGGAAAAAAATATGGAAACATGGGGTGGTGGAGAGTCAAGGTGGAGGAAAAAGAGTGGAAGGCTGCAGAGGACTGTGAAAGAAATAGGGATGTGAAAGGAAGGGCAGGAGCGGCAGGCGTGAAGCCACGAGAAAGGAAGGGAAGAGAGAGGCCGGGACTGGGGCGTGCGGGCACAGGCAGGTGACCAGGTGTGCGGAGCGGGGAGCCGAGACGGGCGGGTCCTGGGAGAGAGCGAGAGGTAAGGGGTGCGCTGCCTCTCGCCCAGCGCCTGGTACGGGTGAAGTGCGGGCGCGAAGGACGCGGTCCCGCCCCGTGTGCCCGGCCCGGGGCTCCGCACCCGCGAGGCGCTGCCGGGCAGGAGCCCCCGGGGGCGGGCGCTGGACCGGCCCTGGCGCCCCTCGGCCGCGGGGAGCCCGCGCTGCTGAAGGGGCCACCGGTACCCTCGGGCAGCTCTGGCGCAGAGCGGCCCCAGAGCTCCCGGGGCTCGGCACAGCCCCACGGCCGCCCCCTG